>CAJHNH020000436.1:96261-108761 GCA_905116865.2 Candidula unifasciata | reverse complement strand
TTTGTAGGGGTTCCCATGCACATTCAGAAATGCGCAAGTACATGTAAAGTCTGAAGTACACATAGCTTACATATTTGCAAGCATACACACATACATACGCGTGTGTGTATTGCATCTATCCATACACCCGTCCATACATTATTACATACATTTATAGATACCCACACCAACCTATAATTAAACCAATACTACAACAATGAAATATACGAGAAACTAAAGCATAACGTTATTTCTGTTCAATGTGATAGTTTTATTATTCAGCGTCTGTGCCTTGAGAACGTTGTTCGTAATTGAAAAGTCATCATCATCATGTAGCAGGTCTTTTGCAGAACGTCGCTCTTATCACGGTCTACCTGAAAGAAACTCGGTCTCTCGCCAGCTTTCCCGCCTCATGTACTTTCATACTCAAGGAGTCAATTATATCCTGAGCCTATCTTCGTGTCGGTCGGTCCCTGCCCCTCCTTTCTAGTACCTTGCTTTCTGATATAATGTTTTCCAATCTATCGTGGCGCTTGATATGACCAAAATATTTCAGCTTCTGATACAGGATGCTGTTTATTAGCCAGATGGCAGTGTTTCTTCTTTTCTTTGTCCAAGACGTTATGAGAATCTTTCTTTAACATTTCAGCTCAAAAGCCCCTATTCTTTTTCTTAAGGACTGGGAGATAGTCCACGATTCACATCCTTATGTTGCTACACGGAAGATGCATGCTCTCAAAATTCTCCCATGCCAGACTCCAGTTTTGATCCTACCTATCCTGTATGTACTTGTCGTACACTGGAGTATGCTCCCAGACACCTATCCTGTGTAAACTTGTCGTACAGTGTTGGGATCTGCACCTCAGCTCAGCTTGTTCCAGTAAGATTCCTCATAAGGCTGAGCCGTATGGTAGCTTTTCTTTGGGTGTCTTCAACGTGGGGGTCCCAGGTTAGCCTTTTTGCCAAATTTTACTCCCAAATATGTTGGGTCTTCCTCTTTCGGACGAATGCTGCATTCTAGGTACGGATCAACTTGTTCTAGCTTTGTGGAAAGACAGAAGAGAGTTTTGACGGTTTTCGTCTGGTTTATTATAACCCCCCCCCCTTTCCCCCAGTGTCTGTCTTATTCTTAACCGCATTTATAGCTTCCTGCATTCTTGTTTTAGTTGCTGCGAGTATAATTGTGGAAGACTTTTCTTAACGCTTGCGGATCTTTCCTTACTGTCACGATGCACTCCAGTTTTCTCCTTCTCATCACATGACCAAAGAATGTAGATTGTCTCTTTTAGATGTGGGCTTACTATTTTTATCCGTCCAGGGTATTCTCGTAATTCTCTATAAAACCACATTTCCGCAGCTTCCAGATAAGTTGTCAATAATTTACTAACTGTCCATGATTCACTTCGGTATACCATTATAGGATTTATATAGCTTTTAACAATTCACTTTCTCTTCTCAGTTGACAAAGAAAGATTGCAGGGGAAAAAAAGTAGTAAATACATTAAATACCTTTCTTTGGGCTTAGAGCAAAATGTATCAAATTCATATCTTTATAGACTATCAACGCACTGGCACCCTTTACATCCCAACATTTTTGTTAGTACTAATTTTAGACAGGATCAACCCAGAAACATGGGTCATTTATTTAAAGAATCTGCATCGATGAGGGTACAAACTAAATTACAAAACAAACCGGAAGCTGATAATGCTTTGAACAAAGGTCTCCATAAAAATTACCTCACAAAGAAAATGAATTTGAAGGTTTCCATATTGCGCACCAGTACTGCAAGAACCTTGTATAAAGCGAGGCAGGCGACAAATGCTGCGCCCTGTGTGTGTAATGATATAAGGATTCCCTTGTTTAACCAGCCCTCATATATAGCAACATGTCGCCAATATTACAAAACTTCCTAAGCCTACGGGCTTGTGAGGCAATAATAATAATTTCGCGATATAATCTCTCTCCTGGCAATATGTGATGTATAATCTCTGGGTTTTGAACAAAAGTACAGGGGATTAATATCACTCGGAGAAAAAAAACTCGGGATGGAGGAGAAAGTAATAAAAGCATGATTTTTTGTGACGTCTTGGGTGACAAAATGTCGTTGAAAGATATAGATAAGGGAATGTAGGACATTATCACGACCTGTGACTAGAGGGACAAGTACTGAGGGAAATGAACTATCAAATTCAGTAAGTAAAAATGCACTCTTTTTCTTACTGTCCACAACGTGTGACGTTGATTATAATCATATCTGTCCTAGGCTTTCTGTAATGTGTACTGACAAACGTTTCGGAAACAGACATTCTCATCTGCAAGATGCCAAACTGTTCATTAACTTGCCTTCTAGTGTACTTTTGTTTCTCTTTCCAATTACCTTTCCCCTTTTCAAGCTGTACTTCAGCATGAAGGAAGTTATAAAAAATGGCCTGGAGAAAGATTCGAACCCAAAACCTTTGAACCGAGAGACAAACTTCTAACAACTATTCAATATCGACTCTTATTTCAAGGCTAAGATTTGAAGTAAATATGATGACACACTGTATGTTCTACGTAAGGTAAATATACTCCCATAGCCGATACTGCGTTTAAGGTGTAGAGTGATAGTGGTTTACACAACCTTGAAGACCAGGCATGAGATGGGCCACCATTTCCTTCTCATGTAGTCTTTCTCTATAAAACAAAGCCCAGAAAATTATAGAAATAACTTGCTAGCATGTATGGTCTTTATTATTGGTACCCTGTATCTATATGTAAGGGAAGGAAGAAAACCTGCACTAAGATCAATATCCCTCCGTGTGGGTTTTATATTTTGGAAAAGAAAGATAAACCAACCACTGTTTAACTCTTCACTAACAATGTCGTAAAAAGGGACTTTATCGGTTTTGTTTGTTTGCTGGAATACGGAAGTGTTTTGCAACATGTCGCAGCCGAGATGTAAACCACTACATAACCTACCAACAACCCGTTAAAAGTCGAATAAAGAAGAAAACGAAGGAGGTGGAGGTGAAGGGGATGATGATAATAATAATAATATTAAGAAGAAGAAGACGAATAAAAAAAAAAAAGAAGAACAAGCAATGTCTTTCACTAGATCTCACAAGACCGTAGACAGAAATAAAGTGATTGGAGCTGCAAAGGATGGCAGTAGATAGGGCAACAGGCCTGAGTAGCCTGATGACTTTGATCTATCTTTCTTTTCCCACTAAAAAGTTGTGGGGTTATTCTAGAACTGGCGACAAAGAATGGATACAATGGAAAGTCTAAATAAAGCTCAACCAAAAGCTGTGCCCATAGACGGATGGAAAATGTCAATCCATCTTTAGAAGATGGAAGAGCTTGGAGTTAGGTCGTTTACCATCCGCAGGCTGTAGAGATTGTTTTTATGTGTTTCCTCTCTGATGTCATCTTGAACCCGCGGTGACAGGACCAGCCACATGTGTTATGTCAAACCAATAAGAACACGAGATCAGTTATAATTAGGGACTGTTGTGTGCTAAATGAGTCAGCACACTACCAAGTAGTCTAGCAGGTACTCTCCAGCTTCCTCTCTCAGAAATAAGACTCGACACCGTCATACAAGTTTATTTAACATGATAGATGACACAAATGCAGAGACGCAGTTAGTGTTCACAGCTGACATTCGCACATTGTCCATTTGTCCTCACTCGCTCTCTATCGCTCAATTTGTAGCGGTCTCTCCGTGACTACTACAGCTCCTAGAGCTACAGCGTCCCACACCCTGGACGCGTCGTACATCTGAACAGGGAGACTTCTCCCATTCACTGGATCTTGATATAAATTCAGCATACACATATCTGACTGGAGACGGACTTCCTCTTGCCGTACTCCGAAACCAGGTACTACTGGCCTTCCGTCCCCTGGACTTGCCAGCGGGACCCTCACTTCAGTACCGCCCTTGACACTTACTCGGACCTAAATGCCCGATAGTCGTACGGTATTCTCGCATGTTTAAACTGGCGAGAGATATCCTGGACCCTGACTTGGCCGCTGATTCTCGCTTTCTCTCTCTCTCTTCTCGCTTCTTTCTCGACTGCTTCTCGCTTGCCCTCGAGGGGCTCTAGCCCTCAGGCTACAGCTCACTCTCCCCGGACCATCTACGCTGCCGAATTTATCCCTGTCAAATCCGTGTAAGTGGATGATGTCTACACGAGAGGCACGCTTGTATGTGCGTTCTCGTGACTCATGATCCTGTGGATGTTCATGAGACTCACGCTCACATGGGTGTTCTCGAGGATCACACTTATGTGGGTGGCTGATGTTACCTGAGAATCACGCTGTCACTTAGATTCACACTTTCTCTGTTTATCTCGTTATCCATGCATTTCAGTCCCCACACAGTAACCCACGCGTCCACATCTCTCGTGCATGCACGCCTTGTTCATGAATAGACATTTTCACTGGTCTCCTCTCAATGCTCGGACCATGTTGACACTCTTCTCCCGTAAACTGACAGACAGTACTGACCTCCCACTGTCCCTTCACGCAATATCACACTATCACACTTTACCCCAAATCAGCGCGCAACAGGGACCCTAAAGCCACACAGAGTGTTGTAAAGCTGAGAGAGTGCTTGAAAATCCACCATAGATTAGTGGCTAGACGCTTGTCTGCGGTCTCCTACAAGGATTTTTTGTTTACCTTATCTATCAGGTCGACCCAGTCTAAAGTCGGTTTCGTGAAGTGAGCTGGGAAATAAAATGCGGCAGGCGGAGTTTTGACATATAGTTCTAGCACTTTATGCGCCATTGATGTGAAAAGTCTGTTACTTCGATTTTATTTGTTAACAGCGCCAGAGAAATGGCTTTGTGCACTCTAGCAATAAAACTTCTCGGGCGCTAATCAAAGCACATCCTGAAAACTCAGCGTTGGTGGGATAGAGACAAAACGATTCGACAATACAGTTTTGCAAATGAAGGAGTTACAGTAAAAGAAGATAACTGACGCGTTAACTACAAAACATCACAACCGAAGAGAAGTCAAGACATGAGTAGAATACATTGATTGTTCAATGAACATAACAGTGAGTTCTTGTACTGAAAAAGATAAAATGAAATGTAACACTGTGTGAGCACAATAAGAAAAAAATTCCCCATTTTTAACTTAACGATAACTAGTTTCAATCTTCAAGTGAAATAATAAAATATTACATTTTCTATTAGTAGTAAGAACCCTAATAAACAACATTCTTTCTCGAAAGCTAAAATATTTTGGTCATATCAAGCGCCACGACGGATTCGAAAAAATTATATCAGAAGGCATGGTACCAGGAAGGAGGGTTAGGGGCCGACCGACACGAAGATGGGCACAGGATCTAAGTGACTCCTTGAGTATGAAAGTACATGAGGCGGGAGAGCTGGCGAGAGACCGAGTTACTTTCAGGCAAACTGTGATGAGAGCGACGTTCTGCAAGACCTGCTACATAATGATGAGTAAGAACCCACGCCACCCGCTCATCGTGAATGTGATGGAAGGAGGTCGGAATGTCCGAACTGAATTCCGTATACATTATGGAAGTTACTGCTCATGACAGAATGTAAAAAAAAAAAAAGGATCGATTGTAAGGTCCAAGAGACATTTGAAGCGCATGATGCTTGGGATTATGATGACGTATATCTATAGAAATAAAAATGTAAATTTTCCTTTGTTAGTAACAGCTAATCTCCGTTTTTTCACCGATTGCTATAAAAATTTGACATAGCGTTGCATTCAAATATGCGCGTACGCGCGTTTTTATATACAGAGCACGAACAACATAGTTCCAGCAGCGATCACATCGGTTTTTCTTTCGTTGCCGCATTCCATATTTTCATTTCCGCTGGGAATCGAAGTTCGTCTGTTGACCTCAGAAATCTACATGAAGCTGTATGCCGATAGTTCTTCACCGATTGCTTTCACATTTTGACACAACGTTGCATTTGAATGCGCGAGTGATTTTATACAAAATCCCCTGGCAGTTAGAAATCGAAAAGAGTAGCCTAACGGCGCTGCTGGGCAAAATCTGGCGTTAAAAATCTACCCAAAGTATTTCAGGATCCTCGCTGATGCTACAGAGCCTGTGAACTGTGCTGAGCTTCTTCGGACTCAGACTTTAAAAAGAACGGAGCACTTGTGGATTACTACATGTGTGCCATGATGTTGATCCGTTGTTCAAACTTCGAACTTCCAGCTTCGTTTCCTAAGTATTCAAATAGCTTGAAGTGTACGTGTTTGCCCGGCTCGCTAGCGTAGTTGGTTAATGCTGACTTCGCTGCAACCGGGTGACGAACTCCTTGTGGTCCGGGTTCTCTCCCGAGGGTAGGCAGAAAAGCCACATTTCTCCCAGATTTACGGTGCCTATCATGGAATCAAGGCCGAAGCGCTGCGATATCCATAGTACCGAGCCAAACGGTTAACTCATGGTTTCTGGATAATTTAAAAAACAAGTGTAGGTGTGTCGCGAATTTTGGTTTTGTTTTTTGTTTTTGGCTTGACAAGGGTGCCGCGGCAAAAAAAAAAAAAAGCATCAGAACCACTACTCTAAAGGTCCTGGATTGGGTTTTGAACGTCATTAGTCTGTGAGTAAATATAATGTTCACATAAATAACTAGATTTCTGGTCAAATTGGTGGATAGCCGGCTGACCGCTGACATAATTTTGTTTTCCTGCTACGTTTTGCTGATGCACATTCCTCTAGAATAAAAGTCCAAATGTTTACTCGTCCATCTAATGAATCGAGTGTCTGGTGGGGCACTGTGAGCTGTGGATTTCATGTGAATTTATTTTTCTATTGTGACCCACTGCGTTTTGTTGACTGTTGACTGTTGGCGTGTACTTTCACAGGAGGTCATCCTGGAGCTTTGGAACTCCGTGCAATGTGCAACACTATCTAAGAATGGGTCGGCCACTATGCAAATCTTGTCTAGACATATACGATAACAGCTGGTGCAGTGAAACCTATCTTGACGAGTTAGAACAGATTTTTACGATAGAATGTCTAAGATGTACATAAGTTTAATTAACATTCATTTCTACACACAAAAGCTTAGAACGTACCATGTCTACATCATGTAAAGGATTATTCTAGACAAAATTAAATTTAATCATCATCTAATAAATCGGTGTTATCTACATTTTTGCTTCTGTTTTTAACTCTTTTTTCGGCTTGCATATTATTTATGTTTTGTATATCTTGATAGGTCATCGCTGGAGCTATGGAGCCTCTAGTTGTGTGCGACGCTCTTGACTTGCGATCAGTTATTCTGCGAAGAAAGAGGGAACATCCTGTATAAACTCTAATGCAATGGAGCCGATCCTTCCATATTTTACACACATTTCTCCCCGATGAAATGACATGCTATAGAAAATTTAATAAACACAGGATCATCATCATCAAGTTTCCCTTCTGCCGTTAAGCGTTGTGAGGAGAAGCAGTTTGCAATCCATTGCTTGCAATGGCTATAGTCATTCGGTGTTAATGTAGAAGCTCTTTAATGTCATCAGTCCATATTCTCCTAGGGCGGCCTCTTGTTTTTACATCAGATCTCTTCATGTGTAGCGCCTGCGTTAGTAATTGTTCTGGCTGCATTCCTACTAAACGACCGAATCCTTTGATCTTCTGTTTCTCTTTAAATTTGCCGCGCATGGTATTGTTCCTTAAGTCTGTTGATATCATTTTTAGCTTCTCAGATGGTTAAGTTGGCGGCTTTTCCCAAACATCTGACTTCATAGGTGTAACTATTTCATAGGTTAGCCTTTGATAATATGCAATGCACACAACCTTACAATATAAAATCTTTTTAACATGATCAGAAATATCCTTGTCAATAATCAAATGTGCAGTCACAGTCTGATACATCAGCCATTGTTTGACTCTAGTTACACACAGTCTGATACATCAGCCATTGTTTGTCCCTAGTTACACACAGTCTGATACATCAGCCATTGTTTGTCCCTAGTTACACACAGTCTGATACAACAGTCATTGTTTGTCCCTAGTTACACAGTCTGATACATCAGTCATTGTTTGTACCTAGTTACACAGTCTGATACATCAGTCATTGTTTGTCCCTAGTTACACAGTCTGATACATCAGTCATTGTTTGTCCCTAGTTACACAGTCTGATACATCAGTCATTGTTTGTCCCTAGTTACACACAGTCTGATACATCAGCCATTGTCTTTCACTAGTTACATGCAGTCTGATACATCAGTCATTGTTTGTCCCTAGTTACACAGTCTGATACATCAGTCATTGTTTGTCCCTAGCTACACACAGTCTGATACATAAGTCGTTGTTTGTCCCTAGTTGCACGCAGTCTGATACATCAGTCATTGTTTGTCCCTAGTTACACAGTCTGATACATCAGTCATTGTTTGTCCCTAGCTACACACAGTCTGATACATAAGTCGTTGTTTGTCCCTAGTTACAAGCAGTCTGATACATCAGTCATTGTTTGTCCCTAGTTACACGCAGTCTAATACATCAGTCATTGTTTGTCCCTAGTTACACGCAGTCTGAGACATCAGTCATTATTTGTTCCTAGTTACACGCAGTCTGATACATCAGCCATTGTTTGTCCCTAGTTACACGCAGTCTAATACATCAGTCATTGTTTGTCCCTAGTTACACGCAGTCTGATACATCAGCCATTGTTTGTCCCTAGTTACACACAGTCTAATACATCAGTCATTGTTTGTCCCTAGTTACACGCAGTCTGATACATCAGCCATTGTTTGTCCCTAGTTACACACAGTCTGATACATCACCCATTGTTTGTCCCTAGTTACACACAGTCTGATACATCAGCCATTGTCTGTCCCTAGTTACACACAGTCTGATACATCAGTCATTGTCTGTCCCTAGTTACACACAGTCTGATACATCAGCCATTGTTTGTCACTAGTTACACACAGTCTGATACATCAGTCATTGTTTGTCCCTAGTTACACACTGTCTGATACATCAGCCATTGTTTGTCCCTAGTTACACACTGTCTGATACATCAGCCATTGTTTGTCCCTAGTTACACACAGTCTGATACATCAGCCATTGTTTGTCCCTAGTTACACACAGTCTGATACAACAGCCATTGTTTGTCACTAGTTACACACAGTCTGATACATCAGTCATTGTTTGTCCCTAGTTACACACAGTCTGATACATCAGCCATTGTTTGTCCCTAGTTACACACAGTCTGATACAACAGCCATTGTTTGTCCCTAGTTACACACAGTCTGATACATAAGCCATTTTTTGTCCCTAGTTACACAGTCTGATACATAAGCCATTGTCTGTCCCTAGTTACACACAGTCTGATACATAAGCCATTGTTTGTCCCTAGTTACACACAGTCTGATACATAAGCCATTGTTTGTCCCTAGTTACACACAGTCTGATACATAAGCCATTGTTTGTCCCTAGTTACACACAGTCTGATACATAAGCCAGTGTTTGTCCCTAGTTACACACAGTCTGATACATAAGCCATTGTTTGTCCCTAGTTACACGCAGTCTGATACATCAGCCATTGTTTGTCCCTAGTTACACACAGTCTGATTCATCAGTCATTGTTTGTCCCTAGTTACACACAGTCTGATACATCAGTCATTGTTTGTCCCTAGTTACACACAGTCTGATACAACAGCCATTGTTTGTCCCTAGTTACACATAGTCTGATTCATCAGTCCTTGTTTGTCCCTAGTTACACACAGTCTGATACATCAGCCATTGTTTGTCCCTAGTTACACGCAGTCTGATACATCAGCCATTGTTTGTCCCTAGTTACACACAGTCTGATACATCAGTCATTATTTGTTCCTAGTTACACTCAGTCTGATACACCAGCCATTGTCTGTCCCTAGTTACACGCAGTCTGATACATCAGTCATTGTTTGTTGCTAGTTACACACAGTCTGATACATCAGCCATTGTTTGTCCCTAGTTACATACAGTCTGATACATCAGTCATTATTTGTTCCTAGTTACATGCAGTCTGATACATCAGTCATTATTTGTTCCTAGTTACACGCAGTCTGATACATCAGCCATTGTTTGTTCCTAGTTACATGCAGTCTGATACATCAGTCATTGTTTGTCCCTAGTTACACGCAGTCTGATGTGGGCATATTCATAGACTACTTTGTTTGACGTAACAATGAATGTTAACAGCCGTGGGGTGAATGTGGCGCAGAATTTATAATTAACTGTATGGTCTGTATCTGATTGGGATCTTCAATTTCAAAAAAGCTAAATCTCTGGCGTGACAGTGACTGGGATTGTAGGGGTCTGTGCATTCAGCTGTCAACGTGTACTAGGTTATTCTCCTTCTTATAGTCTATGTCGGTATGGCGTCAGTCAATCAGAGAGGACACAGAAAACAACCTGAGAGGAAGGTTGTCTTTGCCCTTTCAACCCGGCGCGGACATACCTTTTCTTTTACCCCCCCCCCCTTTTCCAAAAAAAAAAAAAAAAAACACGCAATGGAGCTCAAGGCCTCTAATCGTGTTTTAAGAGCATAATAATATTAATAAAAATTAATAATATTAACAATAAAAACAATCTAAGCGTTAACCTGCTGTAAACCCTAGCGACATTTTGTTGATGTTGTTGCTCGTCTGCTTCTACAATTTGGTGTTGTTCTAGAACTTGAGTTTGTGGGTACTTTTCAGATTTTTGACCCCATCTTGTCGGCTGCGAGATTCGGTAGGGAATTCCTAGGTACCTTAACTCTCTCCCTCTCCGTGGTACCCACCTCTCCCCGCACCCTTATTCGCGTCATTTTATTCTTGAGTTGCCCCCCTCCATAGCACGGCAAATTGCATTTTGTTCTCACAAAACTACATCGGTAGCTGTATTATTCATGTCCCGCTTGCAGACGTTTTTATATCTTAGGAGAGGTTTTGACATTTTCTCACTATCTGTAACTCACCATAGAGGGTATCCTTAGGGACTCTACCATCCTTCATTCTTCATGTGTGACCCAGCCTTCGGAGACTGAGCATTTAGAAAACTGTTGTAATACCCGCTCTTTCAAATATCTCAGTGTTTATAACCCTGTCTTAGGGAGCTGCCGTGGTCTAGTGGCTAGACGCGTCGCCTTCGGATCGGAAGGTTCTTCCAAACTCTTTTCAGAAAAACTTCTCGATGATTTATTTATTGGACCATCATCTGGGTGGCGTGTTTCCTGCGGACCAGCAATATGTATGTCCTGTCTGCTGAGTTCGGCCTCAAAGGATCCACGGGCGAGCGTCTGGCCACTGCATGACGGCGTCTGTCTTGAGTGTACGTGTACATGCATATGTATGTGTGTGTAAGCAAACACGTGTATATGGACTCCGGCTTGGGCGTGTGAGCATGTGTGTATATACCCATGTGTGTGTATGTAAACGGGTATGTGTGCATTCACACATGGATCTGCAGACATGTATGTTGCGTGTGTGTGTATATTAAATTATATATATATATATATATATATATATATATATATATATATATATATATATATATATATATATATATATATATGTGTGTGTGTGTGTGTGTGTGTAATTGTACATGTATGTCTATATATATATGTGTGTGGTTGTGTTTAGTGCATGCCGACCGCCTTCTCAACAGCCCTCACTATGTGCTATAGTGCCGCTCCAAGCCACTAGTTTTAATGCAACTGATGTTTCTTAGCCCACAAAACTTGCACAAAGAAACCAGACAACAGTTATAACCGATACTGCTCACAGTAGGATAAACGTGTTTGATTTGATGTGTTTTGTTTTACATAAATGGATGGATGGATGGCATCACAAATATCCGCTTTTCTCACAATGTTAATGTTTTTCAGGTCAGTGGAAAACCCAGGACACATAGCACTGACAGTCACTGGGGCAAGTCGAAACTTGAATTTATGTTTCTTTTTATTGCCTCGTGCAGTGGCTTTTATATCCTGCGATTTGGATGTTGTCCTAGCTCCAAGCACCCAGTGATGCACACATGCTGAAGGGTATCAAAATCTTACTGCCGGGGCTGCCCAGCTTGACGAAAACTGTAACTGGTCAGTGACTTACAATAATGTCTGCTACCGTCAGAGGCAACTCGTGGCGTCCTCGTCTATGCCAGTTGAAAAAGACTGCGAACTGCGAACTGCGAACTCTGATTTTGTTTCTGAGACCAGTTCAGGCCAATGAGGAGTTCCTCCTCTCAGTAGCTCAAAGCCTGGGCAGTATTGTAGAGACAGTTTTGCATATTTATTATGATTCCTCTCTAGGCCTGCCTAATTTATTCCTAAGAAAAGCTAACACCAGTAACTTTTTGAGCAAAGGACGCTGCAGAAGCCGTCCGGTCAGAATAGCAGTGCTCTGTCTGCTCGCCTGTCTGAGCTTCCATCCTAGACCAGCCGCCAGCCAAAGCCACAACATATCATTTTCAGATTTCATTACCTCTTTCTAGGATAAGGCTAATATCCACACCCAGTGCGCCCCTTCCCCCAAGAACATGATTTTTGATGAAAGGATATATAATTCA
>CAJHNH020000436.1:87500-93808 GCA_905116865.2 Candidula unifasciata | reverse complement strand
CTTCAAATAACAAAAAATTACGTCCTAAGAAGGACGTATGCGATGTCTAATGGACTGCGAAGGTTGGGGACATTTAAAGGTCACACACAAAATCAAAACAACAACAAGCTGAATGGGAGTGGACCACGGGACAAACCAAGAAGATGGTAGAGATATAGTATACAGGTAGGCATGAAAACACCTGGAATCTCTGTATGCTGATGATTTGGCACTTCAGAGCTCAGATGAGCATGCTGGCACACCTCAGATAAGGCTTCAAGAATCTCTCGGAAATCTAGAGAAGTGGTCTAATAGTCGGTATATGACTATAAATGGAAACAAACCCACACAAACCTCATTTTCAGTCTTTCCACCAAGCCCCAGAAAGTTTCACTTATGTATAGCATCCAGGCACTAAAAATGACTCACCATCGTATTTAAGAGTAACCTTTGGCCCAAGAATCACTCAAAGAGTACAGATAAAAAAAAATCAGATCAAGGGAGTCAAGAGAACTCAAATGATGAGGAAGTTAGCTGGAACAGACTTGGGGCGCAAACCTCAGTATCCTCAAGAAAACCTATGCAGGCTATGTGAGGCTAATACTAGAATTTGTGATAGCTGCTTTGGGCAGAGAAGTTAAATCAAATTTTCAGAAAGTCTCAAAGACACAAAATCATGCTCTCCTCATTATTATACGCCCATACCAGTCAGGAAAACAATTACTGGTCTCCATGATCTGGAAGACAGGACAGACACAAAGATCCTCACCCAGCTCTCCAAATGCCACCACTTAAAAGAACAACTCATGCACAGCGGACTGACGAAACCCCAGCGGGATAGACTATTAAGAACATGTTTCATTAAGAACGTGCCAGTTTCTTATCAGCAAAAGAAGAGAACAATCAAATCTATCAGAAAGTCACCAAAAACCGGCACAAGACGATCACGATTTTATGGACAGACCCGAGCAAGTTATTATTCTACGCCTTAGAACAGGACACAGTCAACTTCACAGCCACATGTTCAAAAAATTTAGAATCGGTGAATCAGCCTTGTTTACTAACGGAATGGCACCTGAGACAACAAATCATGTCCCCCAAGACTACCCCAAATACAACATATCAAGGCAAAACTTTTGGCCAAGGGAAACATCGGTGCAAGTCAAACTTTACGGCTCGCTGAGTGAATTACAAAAGACAGTGAAGTTCATACTAGAGACAACATTGCAGATATAAAAAATTTATATCAAACGAACGAAGGAAGAAGAAGAAGAATATTTAAAAACGCTAATGCTAATCTCGCTGACCTCAAACTCCCTCCAATAGTACGAAATGTTCCACTGAAAGTTTACAAACCCCCCCCCCCCCCCCCCCCCCCCACACACACACACTTTTTGTTAAGCTTATAGAGAACATACCAACAATCAGAACCACGGTAACAGAGATCTCTTCCAAATCATCCATTAGCAGTACTGATGTGAAGTCAATTACAGAAGGAGAGATGAACAGACTTTATCCACACCAAAGTTGGATTAGAGTGTATACAGATGGTTCTGCAAAGAGAGCAGTAAGAGACGGAGGAGGAGGAATATACATAGAATGCCCAAATGGTTTAAAAATAACACAGCGATACCAACATCCTCATATTCCTCCGGTTACAGAGCAGAGGCAGAAGCACATCGAGTGGCATGTTTTTTTTTTCTCAATGGTCAACAGCACAACAAATATAGCAAAGTGTTCTTTGTGCCTGATGCTATGTCAGTTCTACAAGCAATTGTCACCCCACGCGGTTTGTAGACGACGCAACAGCTGATACACTTAGGCTCTTCAGTAAAACAATCTGTACTGTAGTGGAGTCCAGGTCACAGTGGCTTGGAAGGCAATGAAATAGCGGACAGATTGGCTAGAAGCAACAGTGACGTATCACAACCAAATAGTGACCTACCAAGAGACTAAGACATTATTACAGTCTAGTATCCAAGAAAGGTGGCTTGATACACACACCAAACTCTTTCCCCAAGACTCGCTTCATCGCCTCTCTAGAAAGGGACAGTGTATTACATTTTAAGTAAGAATAGATCACAACAGACTTCGTCAACGTATGTTCATACTTTTCCGTGTAGGAAACACGGATTTGTGTCCCTGCAGCGTGGCACCCGAAAATGATGAGAATTTGCTCCGAAATTGTCAACTGTATGCCGACAACAGAGACGCAATCTGGCCTGTTCTAACCACAATGAAGACAGTAGGAATAAACTCACAGGGAGCAAGTACAGCAGGGATCTACCAGTCGTCAGTAGAAATTATCCTCGTCAACGAGCGTTTCGGCCCACGATTCCTAGACGCTTTCGGAGGTGGGCCCAACTGAGTTCATGAAGCTCAGGGCTGGTACCCTGCTGCACGAGATTACCGGATGGTGTTTTTCTTTCGGATAGGGACAAGACGACTTGGTGGTTTCGCAGAAGGTACTGTGAGATAAGAAGTCGTTGCGGCAGCCTAATTAGAACAGTCGGCATGCCTGGACGACCGAGCGACAAGCTTACGTTTGGTTTACCGGACACGGACGACCGAGCGACAAGCTTACGTTTGGTTTACCAGACACAATTGTATGCTACACGAAAAGATGTGGACTGCAGGAAAGCTTTCAAAACGTTTGCCGGTCTCTTGATATAAGTTTTTTGACTGAAGGATCGAAGAAGAAGAAGAAGAAGAAGAAGAAGAAGAAGAAGAAGAAGAAGAAGAAGAAGAAGAAGAAGAAGAAGAAGAAGAAGAAGAAGAAGAAGAAGAAGAAGAAGAAGAAGAAGAAGACTAAATGGAAAGAAAAGGCCAATCAGAGAGATTACTGGAGGCGTATGGTATCTACGGCAATGAACTTCAAACGCTCAAAATGTAGAAGATCAGCAGCAGTAGAAGCAGCAGTAGCAGCAGTAGCAACATTAGCAGCAGTAGCAACAGAAGCAGCAGTAGCAACAGTAACAGAAGAAGAAGATCATTATGGCCATCGCATCGTGTATGTATAAGTCAATGGATTTAGACAATGTATGGTGTCCCTAATTTCGTTTAATTATGTTGTTATGTATGTAGACAATGAGTTATTCAATTTGTTTCATTTAGTTATGCGGTAATGTATTAAGATGTGTATCGTTTAGTTTATAACATTTAATTATGTATTGATGTCTTTATCTTTTAATTGTACGTCGACTGCATGGCTGAATGTGAACCCCACCAGGACTGGACACTGAGTGATTACCACCTGGTGACACGAAGTAAAAAGTGTCATTGCTCGTATAAGAATTTCCCAGCCAGGGATTTCATATATCCCGTTCAATAATGAGGTTAAAATGGGGCCCCTGATGGTTACAAAGGATTCAGACAGGGTAGGGTAGTTAAGGTATAACTGTATGTTTATGTATTGAGATAATGTATAATTTCTCTTATTTTGTTTTGTTTTGTGTTAATAAATTAAGACAATGTATCGTTTAGTTTATGACATTTAATTATGCGTTGACGTCTTTAGACAATGCATCTTTCCCCTTTAATTGCTTGTTTATGTGTTTAGACAATTTTTGGTTTTCTCATTCCCGCCTTCCTCACATCTGAAGTGTTAACTGTAAACAAAGCGTCAAATGAAACTAAGTGAAATGCAAACTTAGGAGCAAATTATAGGCGAAACAAATCTGTGGAAAGCAACGGTTTAAACTCATCAATTGTAGCGTGCGCTATGGGAACCAAGCGTTAAAACTAACAGTTTTGCAGTTTTGGAATTCCTGCTTTGAAATATTGAGACAACACGTAAAATTACGCGTCCCCCATATGTTTTAATTAATCTCCACCCGTCTCATGGTTTAGCGGCACGCAAACTGTATTTCTACGGTTACTGATACTTTTCAAGGAAGAAAAAAAATTTCGCCACTTTAAGGAAACAAAAAAAATTCTGGTATTGCTTCCCTTTGACAAACGTCTAATTTGTTCGCCTGCCGTTCTTTTTTCTATTTTCAGAAGAATATTTCTTCCTCCGTCAACCTTGAGAGAGTTCACCCCCCCCCCCCCCCCCGGACCTTTTTTTCCAATCCCGATCTTTTTTTTGGGGCTCGGCTTTCAACACCTGTTCCAGAAATGTTCAAGAAGTCGGTCTGTGTACACGAGACTTGACGAATGAGTCGAGAGTAGGCGGCTGAAAATCTAATTTGCCAGTTGAAGATGCCGGCAACCCAAACCGCTGGCATTCTGTCGTCGTTTTCATCTCATGTCGCCGAGGCAGTGTATTCCCTGTGTGGTATCCACCTGCCCTTTGACGGACCTTGATTTCAAGAGAAAACCTGAGATGGGGAATCTCTAGCTGCACGAGAGTTGTAAATAATGTTTTGTCTCCATTTACTGGTCGCTAATCTCTGGTTCATTTCTACAGCCAAATGCAACATGGAATATTCACGACCAATGTTGTGTTGAAACTGGAGATCACATCAGAATGTTGGGGTTTGTGTTGGCGGTTCATTTCTCATATATCTTTTCAAGATCTTTTATGGATCTTTGTCGTATTTTTCAGATCCTAGGTAAAGCTTAAATATCTAAGCAGAATTCTACGAATTCTTTGGAAATGAAGAACCGAGGAGGAAAGTAATTGGTTATTCCTGGCAACAGTTTTCAAAAGGAAATGTGAAGATGGCTTGGACATGTTGCAGAATGACATTTTTCACGTTTTCTAGAACAACTCTTCCGGGGACGGCAGATCGAAACCTGGAGAAGAGCAGTTGACAGGGAAACGAAAGTGTGTAAACTGACATGGGATACCATAGGCAGACGAGCAGCAGAATGGGCAGCAATGGAGATGACCTGCCTTACATGTCAGCAAAACGATACTGTGGGGCTTGATACATGAAAAAGAAGAAGCGGCAGACTAAGGATGACCCGTATTCAGAATTTACGAGAATAAACAAGCCTCAAACATGCAAACATCAAGTCCATTGCATTTGACCCATCGAGGTTCAGTGAGCTGATCCCACAGTCAGAATAACAGGTAACACAACGACGTATGTCCGTTGTGGGACAATAATATGATGATCATGATGTGTCAACGACGACATTGTCAGGGGGTTGTGAAGCCATGGTACGACTGCAGGTGATAATAGTGACTGTCGGACTGGTACTGAAATAACTGCTTAACGACAAAGCGACTTTTTTTTTTTAATATGTAAATTTCAAGTGCACATATTTTTCCTTCACTAATTTGTTTTTGAAAGTAAGTTCTAATTTAGGCCCCCCCCCCCCCCCCCTTAATTTTATAACTTGATTTTAATTCCAGATGAACAACACAGTTTAATAAACTTTTCCTACAGGCTGAATGTTTGTATGTCAATCGTAAATTTTCGGATGAAACTTCAACGGTCAACAAGTTTGAATCCGATAAAAATAAAATATACTTAATAGTTATTTTACGGTTATAAACTACACAATAACGAGGTAGATACAATTTTCAGGTAAGGGTAATATTTTTTCCTGTTAATTTTACAACCTAGGGAACAAATTAGGTTAACTTCTGTTTTATTTTCATTGTCGTACTAAAAAAAAAAAAAATAGTCTATATTTATTATTTAATAATTAAATAAAGTTAGATTAGAATAAAAGAATCAAATGACAATATGTGTAAATATATGTATGTATGTGTGTGTGCATATATATATATATATATATATATATATATATATATATATATATATATATATATATATAATATATATTTAAAATGGTTATACAAATTGACAATTTTATGGTGGGTAAAACGGTCATTATGTTTCAGGTTTTTACACATAATTATAGATAGCTATTGTAAAGGTCGAGGAATATACCAGACAAAAAAACAGATTGAAGGAAATGTGTCTGATAGGTCAAAATTTTGTTTGGCCTTTTATCCGCACTGGCGACTATAGGTCATGTCTGATGACTTAGCGGATGGAGCCACAAAGGTGACATGTAATTGGATACGACAGAACCTTGGACATTCAATTGCAGGAATATGCCTATGACGACCACGTTCGGATCACTAATCAGTGGATGATGGTTGTGACCAGTAGAGTTTAGCTGGAAATGAAGAAAGTTAAGCTAAGTTCAAAGGGTCCCGGACATGATGGATTTTCCACCCAAGTATTATTCGTTTCGGTCATCAATAGTAGGGCTAAAAAGTGGCGTAGATAGTGGCAGACCTGTGTCATGTATTGATATAATTTGTCTCTAATAATGGAAATGTACTTCTAAAAGTGTACATCTGTTAGAATAGATGTTTAGGTTAAATGATATGTCTCATGTACAATGAGACATATCTCTCCTGACAT
>CAJHNH020000436.1:7500-82500 GCA_905116865.2 Candidula unifasciata | reverse complement strand
TAAGAAAGAGAGAAGAGAAAGGATTGCAGAGAAGAAAATTGAGAAACTAGAAAAAGAAGGTGTACAAGTGATGGTGACTCATTAATGTGACATAGTAATATAATTAACAGATGGACAGAGTATATCGGGAATTGTATGATGATAATAGACCAGATGTAGAACTGCAGACCAATAATGATGGTCCACCAATACTGCGGAAGTTGGGGATGCAATACATCATATGAAGAAAGGAAAAGCACCCGGGCCAGACAGCATCTCACTGGAAGAAATCGAAGCACTGGGAGATTTCGGAATAGAAATAATAACTAAAGTTTTAAATGATATTTATAATAGTGGGTATATTCCAAATAACCTTTTAAAATCCATATTTATAGCTCTGCCAAAGAAACCAGGCACTTTAAAATGTGAAGACCATCGCACAATAAGTCTTATGAGTCACATGACTAAGATTTTACTGAAAAAAAATTATGAGAAGAATAAGAAACAAAATTAAACCAGAAATCAGCGATGAACAATGTGGATTTGTATAAGGAAACGGTACAAACAATACCACATACATCCTAAGGACATTGTCAGAAAGAGCTATAGAAGTAAAGACTGATTTGTACATATGCTTCATAGACTATACAAAAGCATTTGACTGTGTGAAGCATGAAGAAGTAATGAAACTTAAAAAAAAATTAAATATTGATGGGAAAGATCTACGAATATTAAAAAATATGTATTGGCAGCAAACAGCAGCTAAAAGAATTAACAACTGTTTAGGTACATTTCAAAGCATAAAGAGGGGCGTACGACAAGAATGTGTACTGTCACCTTATTTGTTTTCAATATACAGTGAATATATAATGAGATCTTTAATTGATATGCCTGGAATTGTGGTTGGTGGGCACAATATAAACAGTTTACGTTATGCTGATGACACAGTCTTAATAGCAACAAGTCAGAAAGAACAACAGGAAATGATATACATTGTGGTGTTAGAAAATGGAAAAATGGGCCTCAGTTTGAATAATGGGAAGACAGAAGTAATGGTGGTATTAACGAAACCAATTATTCATAAATGTGTAATAAAAGTCGATTAAATTATTTTAGGACAAGTACAGATATTTAAGTATCGGGGCACATGGATAACATCAGATGAAAGATGCGTAACTGATATAAGCAGCAGAATAGGACAGGCAAAAATTGCATTTTATAAAATGAAAAATATCTGGTGCAATATATCCTTGTCATTGAGAGTTAGAAAAAGAATTCTTGCTTGCTACATATATCCAGTTTTAATATATGGCTGTGAATCCTAGACAATCGGTAGGCAGGCCAAACAATTTTTGGAGGCCTTGGAGATGTGGTTTTACAGAAGAATGCTTAAAATACCTTGGACAGCCAAAAAGACCAACCAAGAGGTTTTGAAAGAGGCGGGAGCCCGAAGGCAACTTATCACAGACATCAGAAGGAGACAGTCATCGTTTTTCGGCCATGTTATGAGAAGAGGGAAAATAGAACATGTTGTGACCACTGAAAAGATCTGTGGAAGGAGGGATAGAAGAAGACAACGAGAGAAGATGCTTGACAGTCTTGTTGCATGGCATGGAGGTGTGTCGGCACACGAACTGATACATGCTGCAGGAGATCGCAGATTATGGAGAGGCATGATCGCCCATGCCAGTCGGCAAGGCACCTGATGATGAAAAGAGATGGGAGAAGAGGGAGCAATGAGAAGTATTATGAGTGCCAAAGACTGGGGGGGGGCAGCGCGAGAAAGAAAGGGACGGGTGAAGAAAGAGAGAGAGTAAAAGAGAGAGAGAGAGAGAGAGAGAGAGAGAGAGAGAGAAGGGGGGGGGGTGGGAGTTAAGTAAGTAGGAGACAAAGACGGCAAGATAACTATAAAAGAATTGAATTAAAAATAAAAGACAAGAAAGTATTTAATGCAAAAAGCGAGAAGGATGGGTTATTTAAAAACACACCTGATAAACTTTTCGGATATGTAACCGAAAAAAAAAAGATTTAGGTACAAAATGTAAATTTTAGACAAACAAGTTAAAATATAAAGAAGAGTGCGTTACACTGGACACATCCTGATAAGAAACGTGCAGAGAATCACCAAATAGGCCGTAAAATTTGAACTAAAGGCAAAGAGGAAGTGAAGACGTTCAATAGAAACCATAAAACGAACGTTGACGAGAGAGGTCAAAGGTACTAGACTGGATTTCATCATGATATCTAAGAGACTGAACACGATAAAGCAGAATGGAGGACTAGATATCAAGCTCGGTGAGACGTAAAACAGCAGTAGAGGACAATGACTGACGTAGGGCTAGCATCCTGTCCACCTTTCCACTTTGTCCTGTGCTATCTCTCTGACATCATGCACAAAATCTGGTCCTGCATTTTTTGGGCCTCTCTCGTCAGTACTCTTTGGGGTGTGTCTTTAGACGTCCTCTTTTGTTTCCTATTTCAGTGTCACTTGTGTTACTCTCTGCCTGATTCTCCCCATTGTGTGCCTAATAAATCGCATTCTTTTTTGTCACTATGGTTATGAGTGACTTGAGGTATGAGACATTTTCATAATTTGTGTACTGCTTACTGGAGATAAACTAATATTTATCACGACCATTTTGTTACTTTCAAAACTTTATCATTCAGGATGGTCAAGAAACCAGCAACTGAAAACAACATCTATCAAGTCCAGCAAATTAAAACATAATATCTTTCAAGTAGTTTTAGAAATGCGTTGAAGTCAAAAGAAAGAAAAGCTAACTAAACACAGAATACGTTACTCTAAGTCATATCATTACTGCTGTTCAGACAAGACACCTGGACAATTAAGGAAACAGTAACAAATAAACTGAACACATTCATTAACTGGTACAGAGCAGGGTGAAAAAAAACAGAATGAAGAGTGTCCAAGCGTATGGAGAAACAAATCTAATAGAATCCAAAGACAATGAGAAGAATTTGGTTGTTGTTAGGACACACACTAAGAACACAAATAATATGATCTTGTACTGGAAGAAACAAGGGCAAAATGACAGAAGAATGCAAAAAAAAACAAGGGGAGAATTTGTTATGTAGTATAGGAAATGCAGAGACAGTTGCGGGTTTTTAGAGGGTCTATAACAGTTGCGGGTTTTTAGAGGGTCTATATTCAAATGGGGGTCGGCTCTTTGGCTAAGTCCATGCGAACGCTTCGTAATGCCGGGAGGCCGGGCTCGATTCCAGCTGCGGGCCATGGACCTTACGCTGGTTTCGATAGTGGTATCAAGAAAGCCGACCGTCCAGAGGCAATGGCAAACTACTGGACGTAAATTTGCCTAGAAAACCCCACAACAGCCAGGGGCTGTTGGAGGTTGGTTCTGCAACGTCCTGTAAAGGATACGCAACTAACCTGTGATATCCAAATGGAGAGAGAGAGGATAGTCGTTTACAGGCAGGGCCGGATTTAAACTTTATGATGCCCTTTGCTCTATAAAGCCATGAGGTACCTTCTGTTTTAAATGTTTATGTCCATTTAACGGATCAACACTATAACACACGGGTGTAAGCCATAAGTGCTCCGTTCTACTTCTAACTCAGGCCTCAGTACAAAGAATCTCAGCGCAGTGCACGAACTCCGTACAACCGGCAGTGAACCTGAAATACTCTGGGTAGATTTTTAAGTCCAAATTTTGCCCGGACAGCACCGTTAGGTTACTCTTTTTTTTGATTTCCAATTGCCAAGGGATTTTTTAAATGCGCAACAATACACACGGGCGTCAGGTCTTACTACCCAGCGACCAGGGGAAATTACTAGAAGTTCACGTGGAGAAAACGCAGCCTTTACAGGGGCGTGAATCCAGGACCTCCAGCACTCAGGGCGGATGCCATACCTCGAGACCACTCAACAACCCCCCCCCCCCCGCCACCCCTAATGTTTCAAATTTAAATATGTTTAAATCTGTGAAATCTGTTTTAAATTGCACCAGCTAATCTCAGAAAAGGGTCACAATTTACCTTTTCAATGCATGGATAGGGGAAATATATTGTCGTTCATAAACAAAAGGCTGAGATAGTTTATCCAAATGAATATTAATTAAATTCGATAAAACAATTTGGGGGGGGGGGGGGCAGGGCGGGGAGGGGGTGTAAAATATAATAAAATAAAATAGCATTAAAACATATCGAAAAAAAATTGCATTAAAAATATATTAAAATAAAATAGCATTAAAATATTTCAAAATAAAATTGCATTAAAAATATATATTAAAAAATTGCATTAAAGATACATCAAAATAAAAATGCATTAAAGATATATTAAAATAAAGTAGCATTTATGAAAAATAATAGGAATTGTTGAGGCCCCTGCAAATTGTGAAGCCCTAACTTTCTTTTAGCTTTTCTCTAAATCCGACAAAGTTTACAGGGCACACGGAGCAGAGAAAATAAATAAATAAATAAAGACTACAAACCGTGGTGTAGCTCTAGTTAACAAGCTCGGCTATTTGTTATCATACGTTCGAATCTCTATCGAAATGGGCATTAGTTTTCTTTTGAAGTAAGTTTCCAGTTAAAACCGCTCTTTATACTGAATGAAATAAAATCAATATGCTTGGTATTTAAAGGAAGGTAATGATCACAGAAATGTAAGTATCTAGGTACATTTATGTATCACAAAGATAAAGAAAAGATAGAATCGGCTAAAACTGCATTTTATAAATCAAAAACATTTTATTCAAATAATTTATGTCACTAGAGGTTGTGAAAAGAATTCGCATGCTATACAGAGCTAGTTTTAACATACGACGGCGAATCCTAGACAATTAATAAACAAGCCGAACCATTTCTCGAGGCCTGGATATGGATTTTACAGAAGAATCCTTAGAATTCCTTTCGTAGCCAAAAAAGAACAACCCAAATATTTTTAAAGAGGCGAATGTTCGAAGACAACTTATCATAGACATTAAAAAATAATTTTTGCTCATGTTACGAGAAGAAGGAAATTAAAACATGTTGCTGCAACTGGAGAGAGAGAGAGAGAGAGAGAGAGAGAGAGAGAGAGAGAGAGAGAGAGAGAGAGAGAGAGAGAGAGAGAGAGAGAGAGAGAGAAATATACAATGAATCTCGCTTAACGAGCATAATTCGTTCCAGAATCATACTCGTTAAGCGAAACACTCGTTATGCGAAACAATTTTTCTCATATAAATTAATGTAAAATACGATAATGCGTTCCATGTAAAAAAAAAAAAAAAATACTCCAAAATGCTTTGTATAACGTTTATTCAAAGAAAATTAAATACATATTGTTAGGAAAAGTGAATCATCTTCATCTTTTCTTCAAACGCGGAACGAACTCACCTGTAATGCGAATTCGATTTGGAGAAAACAAATCTTAATAATTATGATACATAGTTAATTATTTTGTTTACTAGAAAGATGTCCAGAGACATGTGTTTTTGCCGACGCTTCACAATTTTGCGAAAATGCGACACAGCATTATCATTAAATAAATTTGCAGCATGCATAGCCACTTCCTTATTAGGGTGATGCTTCTCAATGTAAGATGCAATAGTTTCCCATGCTTTCAGCATTTCTCCTTTTTCGGCAGAAGATTGTTGATTTTCTGTTACCTCCTCCTCCTTTGACAAACTTTCCTTCCAAACTTCTTGCTGTGAAACACAATGCAACTCCATAAGCTCTTGGGTGGTCAGCTCTTGGCTGTGCTCTTCCACAAGCTCTTCGATATCAATGTTATCCACCTACAATCCCATGATAGTGGCCAAAGACACAATCTCGTTGACTACAGGTTCCGCAGATACTGTCTCGAACCCCTCAAAGTCACAAATCGACAACGCTCCCCGACCAAAGCTTCTTCCAAGCAGAAGTTAGGGTTCTCTTGGAACGCCACTCGTTATGCGAAACGTCGCTCGTTTACGAGTCATTTTTTTACAATTTATTTTGCTCGTTATGCGAATTTTTCGCTATGAGAGGTACTCGTTAAGCGAGGTTCTACTGTACAGAGGAAGACAATATGAGATAATTCTTGACAGCCTTGTGTTATAGCATATAGGGGTGTCCAACGCATTAACTGTAATATACTATTGCAGATCGAAATTGTGGAGAGGCATGGTCGATCACGCCATTCGGAAATGCATTTGATGATGATGAATGACGAAATGTACTGGGAAGGATTCTACTCATGACATTGAAACAAGTGCCCATCATAGAACGGAATGCAAGAATAAACTGCGAGCTTTGTGTGAGAAACAACAGCAAAACATGATGGGGATGATGATGAAAGGCAGGAGTTTTAAACAACATGGCGCCATCAGTGTGACTGACATTACAGCAGAGTGCAAATCCATATGCTCAGTGTACTTTAAGACACGAATATGGTCCATTACCCTAATTTACTTATTATGGTAAAATAAATATCAAGATTTACCGCATAAATGTTTCCTGAGACAGGAAAAAAATCACAACATAATACTGCTGTATTCTCGACACCTTCAGAAGTGTAACAAACATGCAAGCTTGGCCAGGAGAGCTTACTCGATATTTTGTTTTTGTTTCCCAACTCTTGTTCTGCCCTATCTTATCCCCTGCGAGTCTGTTTTCTGTATTAAAGGAGCCTCGATAAAAACCAGATCGCTTGGAACTAACAAGATTTGAGAGTTGTTCAAACTTAATGAACTAATAAAACTATAGGATGCGAAGCGGAAAATATCCGGGCGCGGCAGGAGCGTTCAGTGTGCAAGCAACTGGCTAACTTTTCTGGCGGCAATGAAAGTATCATGTGCCAGATTTTTATCACAAATGTTACGAATTCGCTAAATGTTGTGACTTGCTCGATTTTTTTGTTTAAATCAAGAATGTTCGTTAAAGTAACATTGTTTTGCTTTTGACTGTATGCTACTGGATACAATTGCTTTACGGCTTCGGTATAGGACTTCGTAGATGAAATGGATACGGAGGCGCTAATGAAAGCCCCATACTTTTAACACAATGAGTCAGAAATATTGCGACACTTTTAAGCGTTTATTTGTCAGAAAGTAATGAGTTAATATTTGAAAACGTTACCGCTTATGCTGTGATTTAAACGATAAACGTTTAAGACATTTAGCTAACTAGTTATTACTGTATATTGCTGTATATTGCTGTATATTATTAGTTTAAAGAATTATCTTTCTAACGTTTTTTCTTCTTTACCGTAGTCATTATTTCGTGATATAAAGTAGTGGGATTAAACTCTAGTTATTACTGTATATTACTGTATATTATTAGTTTAAAGAATTATCTTTCTAACGTTTTTTTCTTCTTTACCGTAGTCATTATTTCGTGGTATAAAGTCGTGGAATTAAACTTGTAGCCATATTTCTGATTCACCCTGTAAATACATTTTGTTAGTAGTGGCAAACTGGCAACCTGGAGAATACGTTTCCGAGTATGATGCCTGGGAAAATCATCACCTGAACGACCTCTTTTTCTGCATAGAGAAGTTTAGGGTGTCGGTCGCTAGAGGAGCATGGAAGGTTGTGGAAAACGAAATTTGCGAGATCTATGAGCGTATGGTAAAATCGTTACTAGGAGGATATGAGAAGACTCGTTTTAAAGATAGAACCCTGGTGCATTTGATGAAAGAAGGATCTGATTGGAGGTTGTGAGCAAACAATACGGCGATCCTTTGATCGAAGTCTGGTAGTATTTTTTTGGCCAGATATCTAGACAAGTTGTCATTACGTTATTAAAAAAAGTACAGTACAGTGAATTTAGTGCGGCTGGATGAGGAGATAGCACGCTGGTCTTTTATTCAGACGACCGGGGTTCGAATCCTCGTTAGGATTCCAGATGCTATTTCTGCCAAGAGGGAAGATAAATATCCTAGGCTTATCATCTGTACACACGCGTCGTGACTGTGAATGACTCACAGATTATTATGAGGAAGGTGGAGAGAATCATGCTCCGTGCCGGGTGGCAAGCATCGCCTCAGAGCTCCAGGGTAGTCGGCGTCCTTTGGGTATTTTCTCCAGTTTAGGCCCGCATGTTGGGAAACGAACAGCCAGATAGATTGGCTGGTTTTGCAGCACTTGGTGGTGAATAGATGTATGACAAGCTAGACATTGTCAGAGCCTATTAGGAGCGAGTGAACAGCGCGGAGGCACCAATAGATCACTACGGTCTGGGGAGAATGGCACTGTTGGGAGTTAGCAGCCTATCTGGCTGACGCTCAACGTTCAAGAGAAAGACGAGACGGATATACAATCAAAAAGTTACTGGTACCATCGGAACTAAAACTCTTCGCTTGCTGTTGAAGATAGGGAACGGAGTGGGTATGGGTGCATCTCGAGTGCTATGATGTCGATTATTAATTTAATATTCAACATAAATACATCCAAGCCTGTACAGTTTGTGGCGACTGCACTAGCCATGCTGCTCCATGTCTCCAGGTTCAGGATTACACCACCCTAAAACGTTAATAGTTCATCGAAATATTATCCTCATTGCAAATCGGAGAAGTCCTCAAGCGCTCCAATCCCATCTTCAGTACACCCCGCCCCCCCCCCCCCCCCCCCCAGCAAGTGGCGACTGATAACACCAGTTCTGTGTTGGTTAACTATTCTTCTTTGGCTACATGTATATTGATTATGTTTCTCGCCACCTCTTTTGACCTGAAGTTCTTGTAGTCTTTTGAGTTTTTTGTCGTCTCCTGAATCATCATTTTGTCCCGCCTGCTTGAGAGCTCTGAGAATGTCGGCTCGGTCCATTGATTTTCTTTACCTACCGTGTCCCTGCCAGCAATCCAATCCGCTCTTTCATTCCCTCTTACCCCGGAGTGTCCTAGCACAAAATTGAAATTAATTCCTTTCAGATAAGATTTCATAAGCGACTCCAACCCTTTTCTTTGAAACCACCCTGTCTCTATCAACATAAGTTTCTTATGGAATTACTTAAAAATCACGCATGGGAAAACTGCTTTGTCTCTAACCACATCATTGTTTTTGTTACCGCCATCACCTCCATAGTCAAACTACTACACCCTAAAACGTGTATACAAGTAGTACAGACAGCAACGTAAATAGTTATATGATGCTGCATGCATATTTTATAGAATAATCATTTTTCGTCGGATAATGAGGCAACCGCCTTTTTCTATTCCTTAGTTACTTTTCTGAAACCAGTTCTATAATCCCCCCCCCCCTCCTTTTTTTCCACCATACTTGCTGACCAGAAAATATGGATTAAGATAATTTGTCCTGATGTTCATAAGACAAAGCCCACTACAAATATAAGCCCTAGATAATAATGTCAGTTAAACTGGAGGATTTCGTTGTTTATCTGTTAAAATGATGACGGACCTACTGGGTGTTCATGTGATGAATGCATACTGACTGATTGACATTCTACCCCACCAGGACATCACACAAGCGATAAACACCCGATGACACGATGTGCCACCATGTGGGTGAGGATCACCTTGTAGGGGTCCAAGAAACCGCGTTTAGCCTTTAGGCCTTATTTATGGCCAGGCTATATTGCGGCCCCTGGCAAAAGCCAGAGTAGGGCTTCAAATAACGAAAAATTGAATCCTAAAAAGGACGAGAAGAAGAATTTTTTTTTTTGGGCATACTTTATCCTGGGTCCTATTATAGGGAAAAAAAAGAATAGACCAACTGCCTACCCAAAAACATGTCGTAAGAGTCGACTAATTGGGATTTTTCTTTGAGAGGCAAGGAACTAGCAGTCTGCATAAAAATGAGTCAGATCTGTAAAACGAATGCACACGCAACACTCAGGTACTGGTACAGGACTGCAGTCTAAAGATGGATGAACAACCAGAACATTTAGCCAGAGTTTACAGCTGGTGAACGCAAAGAAGAAGAAGTAAACAATGTGTTGCCATTAATGCTGTTTAAAAATTCAAATCATCATCATCGTCAGTTTCCACTTTTGCGTTAAGCGTTGTGGTGAGGAACAGTTTGCGACCCATTGCTTGGTAGACAGCAATGGCTTTTGTCATTCCCTGTCGACGCAGAAGCTCGTTAATGTCATCAATCCATCTTCTTATAGAGCGGCCTCTTGATATCACTTCAGATCTTTTCATGGGTAGCTCCTGCGATGGTAGTTGTTCTGGCTGCATTCTAACTAAATAACCAAACCGTTTGATCATTTGTTTCTTAATGAATCTTTTGCATGTTGTTGTTCCTGAGAACATCATCTCCAACTTTGTCTCGGATGGTTGTGGCTTTTCTCGGGCATCTCATTTCACAGGTGTTAATTTCCCGTAGGTTAGTCTTTGATAATGTCCAAGTCTGGCACTGATAATACAGTGTTGGTATAAATATGCTGTTTATAATCTGTTTCCTGGCGCTCATACTTATGTTTGGATGTCTTCATAATACTAATAAAAGAAGTAATGCCAAATCAAAACAAGAACATCTAAAAATGAGCCCTTGGGTTTTTTTTTTAACGAGCACAAATTATTAAAAGAACCTCGTACAAAATATCTCCGTTGGTCCACTACAGCAGCCCAGGATCTCGAAAATAGCTTGACTTGCCAATCCAAAAACAAAACCTCGACAAATAGAGCGCGATGGAAACGGTTTAACTCCTTCGCCAATATACAGCGGTATCTCGGAATTCGAGCATAATATGTTGAGACGACGATAAAATGCCAAATAATTCGAGTTCGAATGCAATTTTTCCTACAAAATGTCATAAAACGATGGGAAGTGAAAAAAAAATGACACTCGGAAGTTGTTTAAGTGTTGAGATGTTGGCTCGCAATGGCCTAAACCGTATCCTGCAGTTCTAAAGTACATCCAACCTACTTTAGGCTTCAGGCGACTCAAATAATGGCACTACAGAATCAATAAATATTCCTAGGCACAAGTTAGACTGACTTCCCCACTACTTGTAAGCCTCCAGACTTAATAATAATCATATGGTAGTCAAATTACCACAGTATAGCATGAATTACAACAAAACAACAGGTACTCCAGACAACTTAGGAACTGTAAAGGATGGACACTGCGGAACGTGAAATAACAAAACACCATGTAATCAGTGCAACACAAGTAAGAATGTAGGGGAATGAATTCAGCAAAACAAAGTAAACCAGATAGACAAGCACAGAATACTCTACTTTAGATGAACTCCTGGTTTGTCCCTAGCAGCAGCAAGTATCATCATTGCTAATCTGTGGAATTGTTGACCTAGATAACTGGCGCTTGGTGTTAAGAGTGACTGCAATTACTGCCGACACAACTTATCTGTCTAGGACGCCCTGTTCACCCGAAGGGCTGGTTCTTCCAACAGTGGGCCTTGAGCAGGTACAACGTCTTGTGAATTCAATAATAAACAAAATGTTCACCAGTCAATGTAGGTGATAAAACTTGAAAATATAGCGTTCACCACAATATAGTGCTTATAGCCTCAATAGTAGGCTCACGGGATTTCTATGTTATCTATTAATTGTTATAGACTAGACTTTATTGCCACCCTCTGGTCGTGGCTGCTGTTGGCAGCATGACCTCATAAGAAGCTCCTGGATTGAGGAAACAAGCTGATGGTGATCATACAGGCACAGTTGAAAGTTGTCGTCTTATGTAATACTTGACAATGGTGCATTGAGATGAGTGTGGTGTTCATTGAGGATCCCTCGTACTGCACTTGATGTGTTTTAGGATACTGATCGTTGAACTAGCCTCCTGATATTAGTAACACCATGTGGCAAAGAGGAAAACCAGAGTTAGCAATCCCAAAAACCATACCATGTTCACTACCTATACCTCTTCCTACAGTATTTTAGCTCAAATGTCTGTGCTAGGCTTTTATAGACCGATTAGGTCTGTAACGACCCCCAGGATCACCATTGGTAGCAGTGAGGCTAGAAAGAAACTAAGTTGTCTAATGCTATCCCTAGTGACAGCAATAGTCTGCACATGCCAACTTACAGGGGAATGATACCATTTCCTTTCCATAAAAGAGTAATTTTACTCACACAAGTATACCACGAATGCATGAATATATGTATGGAAAGCCTACTATCGTCAGAAACACGGGACAACGTTCTCATGCAGACGTTGTCATGTTTACATTTGGACAGAGCGGATGTGACGTCACACCTGTTACTAAAATTAGCATGACCCCATCTGAAGACTAAGCAATACGGTCAGACCTGCCCGATTATCTCCAGTTTAAGGGTGCGTATATGTATATATATGTCTCATATATATATATATATATATATATATATATATATAATATATATATATATATATATATATATATATATATATATATATATAAATCAATGTTTGTGTGTTTGTTTGCCCCCTATAGACTCGGAAACTACTGAACCGATTTAGCTTAAATTTTCAGGATATGTTTGTTTTGATACCGGATTTTGAACCATCGTGGTTTGAAATTCAACCTGTCACTGTTAGAGATAGGTGACCACAATTTATGCCATAAAATCCGAAACTAATATTTATAACTTTAGTGATTTCTAATTATAGCCACGTTAGTAACTGCGCATGCGCCATAGTTACCATTCACCGGCGAGTTACGTGCAGCCAACGCCTTCTCTAATACATAGAGTAGGTCGTGGTACAGCAAACAAGACTATCTCTACATTTGCCACAATAACCATATTAAACACGATTTCCATTTTCTGTTTTTTTTTCAAACAACTTCGATTGGGGGGGGGGGGGGGGGGTGGGAGCATCAAGGACTATCTCGACGTCGGCGCAGACAGTGACTGCGACATTAACTTCATTAACCGTGTTAGACACGTGCGATTTCTATTGTTGTGCCGTTTCATTAATTTATCTGGAGTATTTGTCTACGAGAAAACAATTGCCTGCGGTTTCGAATTGTGTTTTAATATCGACACAGTAGTAGGGACACACATCTATAATAGTTAAGTTCTCTTTTCGTTGATCCGGTTAAGTGGCTGCTTGGTCGAATGGTTAGAACTCTGGGTTCCTGTGCGGGAGACCTGGGTTCCTGTGCGGGAGACCTGGGTTCGAATCCGCAGTAGTTAAATTTTGTTTTACCCCGGACTAAAATAATATCCTCATCTGCTCTGTCGTGGTGACAGCACTAGCCATGTTGCCTTAATTAAAAAAAAAAAAAAACAACAACAACAAAAAAACAAGTAAATGGGTAAACAATTTGATAATTAAATTTGACTATTTCGCATACTTATGATTGCATTTTTAAACTTTCCGATAGCATGGTTACGCTGAAATTTCATAGATTTTCATTTATTTTCATTTAGATTTAGTTATTTCATCTGTGTTGGAATTTTAAGCTGTGCTGTTTACCATGGCGTTCATTTCCTAATTATGGTTTTTGTTTTCCTGTGTTCATTTGCTTTTGAAGTGGTTTTTTTTTCCCCCAACTACTTCAATGAGAGAAAGAGTTGTCGGTGAATTGGGGGGGGGGGGGGGGGGGCAAACTATTAACTGAGAGAGCTTTAAGTCACAGTAACTGTTTTACCCACTTAAAGTAGCAGCAGCAGTAATAGTTGTAATTGGGCTGTTACACCATACTGCTCTCATGTGAAGACCGCCGGTAAGGTTATGGCGTTCTTCTGTCGGCAAGTGAAATTATACATCCTAACCTCACCAGTCTGTGGCGACAGCACTAGCTATGCGGAACCAAATCTTCTGGCTCACGACTCTCTGTCTACTCCTATGGTAACACAGATAGCAGTGACATTATTTTAGTAGTTGTACTGGTACTTGAAGGATGATGTGGTAAATATTACACTAGCCCCATTCACTACCTATTACAATTCCTGCTCCCTATTTTAGTCCAGATGGACAGGGATGTCAATGTCAGTTACAGCAACACAAAACTATCGCCAGGTAGTGATTTTCAAATCCTTCGAAGAGGGAGAGAGCAGTAGTCGGTGGAAGAGGGGAGGGGGTAATTACTTAAATTTAAGAGAACTTTAAGAGCTTTACACTTGATTTTCAAGTTCTCATTACCTAATTTGTTTATATTTTACTAACGCTACCTCCGCTTTTCTATTTTTTACGACTTACTTTGTTATTCACAAGTACAGTTGTAGCTTTACTTCCGTCCCCTATAAAAATACAAACAGCTTTAGCATGTGATAACCAAATAACCATTTTTGTTACTGTGCTAATAACACCATTTAAACAACCACTAATATAAAGACACAATTATAAGATGCGTGTTCTAAAGTTGGAAAACCAGACTATCTCTATATCTGTGCAGAGAATTATTGCGACATTAACTATATTAGACACGTGCGATTTCCATTGTCTTTCTTTTCCAAAAACCTTTGATGAGGGAGAGAGTAGTAGGTGGATTTAGTTGTGGTGGTGGTGGGGGGGGGGAGGGCGGGGATCAAAGACTATCTCTATATCTGATCAGACAATGATTGTATTAGACACGTGCGATTTCTATTTTCTTTTATTTCCATTTAGCCAAACTATGCCACAGCAACGCGTGGCCGGGTACAGCTAGAATATATATATATATATATATATATATATATATATATATATATATATATATATATATATATATATATATATATATATATATCATATGTGAGCAAATCTTATTATAAAACGAATACGTAATGTCCATGCTGTCTGGAACCCAATGAAAAATATGAGAAGATAATTTTCTCGGCCTGTAGTTGAGCGCTAAATTTTTGCGCTCTCATGCAGTTTAAAGGTTTGACAGCCAAGTCCCGTTGCTTCACATAGCCACATTTGTTTTGCACTCAACAGCAGGGCTGCGTGCTTCAGTACTTTTTATCTACCATGTACTTACCCATGCTCACAGACCTTCCCTGGAGAATCGGTGATTTAAACGGAGATAAGCAGATAGACAGATAAGGCAGCAAGCCATCTGCTCAGTCTAGAGACTAAGTCAAGAATTATTACCAAATCTAAGCGTCTCTCCATCTAGAGGTAGGAGGGGATTCATCCGCGTCCAACGCGGAAGTTAGGCCAATGGAGTTTGGCTTCACTATAAGTAAAACTCCCACACGTATGGCTGAATGTAATTATACGTCATTTCCAAGAGAATTAAGATAGAATTGAGTACTTAACCAGACATCTTGTCACATAAGTACACACACATGACTATTTACCTATGGAGGAAAATCCAAGATTTGAATTTATCTCATTTACATAGAGGTGTACAAGATATGGGCAGGTTCATGACCAGAGGGATGCAGACTGTCATGTGACACAGAAACTAATGTTAAACTAAATTAATCTGTTACAATGTCCTACCAACTGAAATTGTAATACTTCTTCTTCTTTTGCTGTCTGACCACCAGTGGAGCATAGGCCCTCCACCAACTTAACCTTCCCTATCGCATACAGCTGACCCAATGTCCTCCACATCTTTTTGACGTCACTGTCTAAATCCTCTCTCTATGCGTTTTTTGGACTTCCTTTTTTTCTATGCCCCTGTGGGTTCTAGTGCAAAGATATTCTAGTTCGATTATTCTCATTTTTCTCAACGTTTGTCCTATCCAATGCCAGCGCCTTTTCTTAACCTCTTGGTCAACTAGAACATTTTTAATACTCTTCCAAAGCTCTATATTAGTAATTCCATCATACCATTTAATTCCATCTGTTCTACGCAGGCACCAGTTAATGAATTTTTTTGGTTGACTAGTGATTGCCTAAGTTGTTTTCCACGTTTACGCTCCCTACAACAGTACTGATTTGAGATAAGTTTAAAAAAAAAAGTAAAGATCCCTTTTCACGCCTTAGGCGCATCGGGAATATGGGAAGAGTACCCATATTTTTACAGACCAATCGGCACTAGGTGGGTAATGTGGTCAGCATTACGCCGACCGTCTTTACTTCCCCAGGACAGCCATCCTGTTACCCATTTTAGGCTAGGTCGACCTGCGACGCCTCATACCTGGATAAAAATCAGCGCAGCCAGCAGTGGGTTTCGATCGTTGTACGTTGGAATTACGAGTCGAACTCGCAACGCCTAAGCCACGGACGCCGCTTGATTTGACATAAGAATTCGAAACGTTGAGTTTAGTATTATATTTAATTTATGTTGACCTCCACAATTAACTATTACCTGTGCAGAATAGAGGAAATTAAAAGCTTTGATAAAATCACTAATGTAGAGCTTTGGGAAAAACTATACAGAACACACGGGTTCTGGAACAATATAAAGTTCGGAAGTGGATGAATAGCCAGAACTTTCCGTCAAAGCTTACAGCCAGTAAACCTGAAAAAGAAGAGGATTTCAAAATCTGAAACCACACTGATGAACAGGAGGGGCATACATTGCATGACTGCAGCCTCTTTACTAATTCTGCTACAACGTTTATAGCTAAAGACAACAGACAAGATGGTTGGATGAAGCACTGGCATCTGCTGTAAGATAGGATTTGGACATTTACAAATTAGTACCAGTTAAGTTAGTTGCGTATCCTTAACAGGACGTTGCAGAACCAACCCCAGCATTTGTTGGCTGTTGTGGTTTTTCAAGGCAAATTTACGTCCAGTAGTTTGCCATTGCTTTCTGGGCGGTCGGCTTCTCGATACCACTGTCGAAACCAACGTAAGGCACCGAGCCCGCAGCTGGAATCGAACCTGGCACTCCAGCATTACAAAGCGCGTTCGCAGCGCCTAACCCACAGACGCCGACTAGTACCAGTAAACAGACGAAATGGTAGAATGCAAACATTGACAGCTGGTACAAGAGAATAGACAAAGACGAACAAAACGAAGGTGTTCGGTTTCCAAGGCGGATTTTAAGTTCCGAGTCAAAACTGCCTGAAAACTCGTTTGGATTTGTTCAAATTTTGAAGCGTTCGAATTCCGAAGTGCCACTGTATCAGTAAAAAAAAAAAGTCAATTTTTTGCGAATCTTTGTTGACCATTCTATACCTCACTAGTGTCCATGTACACATTTTTTTTTTTTTTTTTTTTTGAAATTTCCGACCCATTAAACAGAAAGTGCATGGAAACTGAAATTCAGTGTTGTCACAAGAGGATTTCTGCATTTTAATGATGCGCACTTCTTGACCCCAGCGTGTACCGACGAATGCACGAGCGGCTGCGGCGCGTTCGGCATCGCCCACGACAGAACGAATCATTGGAGACCAGTGGCCATAGCGAAACTGACTGGTGCACCAAAAACATACACAGAAACTCTTGGCAATTATTAAATCGTTTAGCCCTGTCTTGTAACGATGTGAAACTCTTGTAAAGCTACCATCACCATTAGTAAGTGTCGTGCTGAGCGGCATAGTGTAAGCAGTGCTTACATCTTGGTGGTCTCACAATTGCAGGGGCCTGAATATTATTTATTATTTTTTTTTTTTTTTTTTTAAATAAAATGCTTTAACTAGTACCTTATAAAAGTATTATATAACATAATTTCTCTGGTTCTGCAAACCTTTTCTTTATTATTTCTGTAAATGAAAATTAAACGGCAATAATCATCAGGTGTCTTGCCAACTGGCTTGGGGCGAGCATGCCTCTCCACATCCTCCGATCTCCTGCAGCATGTATCAGTTCGTGTGCCGACACACCTCCACGCCATGCAAAAAGACTGTTAAAAATCTTCTCTCGTTGTCTTCCTCTATCCCTCCTTCCACAGATCTTTCAAGTTTTCACAACATGTTCTATTTTCCCTCTTCTCATAACATGGCCGAAAAATAATGAATGTCTCCTTCTGATATCTGTGATAAATTGTCTGCGGGTTCCCGCCTGTTTCAAAACTTCTTGGTTGCTCTTTTTGTCTGTCCGAAATATTTTAAGTATTCCTCTGAAAAACCAAGAGTTTCTGGCCTCGTCAGTATAAAACTGGTCCCTTGTATAAGCGTGTATCAAGCAGCCACACTATTGTACCCTTACACAAGGCTGTCAAGTCTTTTCTAATTTCCTAGTCGTTTTGATCCATCTCTTTTTGCATAATATTTTCCCATTTGTCACCCATTTTAAGTTTTTGTTTTTTGAAATGTGGCTAAAGATGTCAACTGCAGATTTCTAATTGTTTTGCATCTGCAGAAGAACTGTGCTACGGAGAGTGATCAGGAAATCCGACCGACGTTCAACAGTCAAGGGAAAGGCGAGACGGATATCTAAATAGACTGTTTTAATGAAAAGATTCTTCTATAGAAGATAAAATGTTTACCAAAAGAATGGATACGCTAAAAACTAAGGCTATATACTATAGTACATCAAGTGTACTAATACTAAACAAGTGAACATGCAGTGGTCAAAACTATTTCTGTAGTAAATAAATTGTATATCGCCTGTATGCAGATAAGAGCATTTTTAGTACATAATAATACATCATAATCTAGTGTATAAAATGTTTACTAATAGAAAAAAAAAACATTGTAATCAAACGTCTGTGTTGGTTTCTGGGCCATATTTAGGGTGGTTTTGGGGGGGGGGGAGGGGGCAATAGACCCAGTTGCTCACTAAGAAGCATGTCGTACAATTGAGGTAGTTTCCTTCCAAGTCGTAGTGTATCTGCATGAGAGGGACCAAAGATCTGCATAAAATAAGCCAGATCTGCAAAACCCATGTGCATACACAACGCAAGTCCTGGAGGAAGACCAAAGTTTACAACTCAAGGGCTTCCGCTGAAGTTTACATCCTCCAGTGAACTTGAAGCAGAAGAAACGCCAGTTCTGCAGAGTATCAATTGCTTACTAATAGAATCAAAACACTTTTTCTTTTTAACATTATAAAATGCATACGTTATAGTCAAACGACTTTTAAGTAATGCATAAACTTTTACTTATAAGATGCATACCTTATAGTCACAATACTTTTCTATAGAACATATATTGCTTACTAATAGAATGCATACAGTGTAGTCAAAAGACTTCTCTATAGTGCAAGCATTTTTTTAAAAAGTAAAATGCACACGTTGTAGTCAGAGGACTTCTCTATAGTGCATACATTATTTACTAAAAGAATGCATGCGTTCTAGTCAAAAGACTTTACTATAGTGCATACACTTTTACTAATAGAAGGAATACGTTGCAGTCAAAAAACTGTTCTATATTGCATGCACTTTTACTAATAAAAGGAATGCGCCGCAGTCAAAATACTGTTCTGTATTGCATACACTTTTACTAATAGAAGGAATACGTTGCAGTCAAAAGAAATTAGTTACACATTCATTAATGAATGAATTAAAATGAAGTAAATGATTATTTCATGTCGATGGCAGATATGATGATAGATTAATTTTGTGATAAAAAAATCAGCATTCTGTGATTGATGGGGTCAGCTTCATAAAGGCCGTCTTTAATTCCCATGACAATTCCAGTTATCCATTTCAAGGCTGTCCGTGTGGGAGCTCTGGTCATAGAAAGCAGCCTCGATTCCTATTCGAACCAAAAACCTCAAGATTGGCATGCAGCCGTCTAGCCACTGCACTGCCTCAACTCCCAAATTGTCCACATATAAGGAATAATTTCTTTAATAAGAACGTAATAAAAAGAAAGATAAGCAAAATGAAATGCGAGGTCTGGCGCCAAAGCCAACATTTTCTTTTTCTCGTTACTCCAAGTGTGGGGCATAACAATTCCTCCTTATTTCATTCATCACAGCATTTCAAGCAGTCACCACAGAGATTATCGCTGTCATTTCCGCCATATTGTTTTTCCACTCCAACGTATGTGCGTCCATAAATCTCTCTTTGCTCCTTAACAGCACCCAACTGTACGGTGACTCAAGCGATGCAACAGATCCTAGGGCTAGGCGCTTTCAAGGCTGCCTCGCTCGTCTGTACTTTTGATGCTTTCTTGAGATGTTTTGCGGATAGCCAGTTAGATTACCACTATAAATGGGAACAGGGGAGGGGGTATACTAAAATGCTTTGATAAATGTAATTGTCTGGCGTGTGTTATGTAGCTTATGTGATGTGTATGTGTAACTTTATGCGTGTCATTGTGGGGGGGGGGGGGGGGGGGAAATTAACAAACCAAAAACAGCTCACACACACAAACAACACACACACACACACACACACACACACACACACACACACACAAAAAAGGAGAAGGATAACGAATCAAAGAACTAATGTAAGAATATTATTTCCAAAGCGTCACAGATTGCGAGCTTCGACATTGTCAGTGTGAGTGCGAAAAACTCTATCATCATGCATCCCACTGACAGACTCCTCAAATTTGCTAGTTTTTTAAATATATATATATATATATCTGTCGATACAAGGGTAAGTGTGTGTCGGTGTAATGGAACAGTATGTTGCTACAGTAGTAACATGTATGTTGGTGCGGTGGAACATGTGTGTCGGTACAGTGGAACATGTATGTTGGTGGCTGTGGAGCATGTGTGTCAATACAGTGGAACATGTATGTGGTGCAAGTGGATCATACGTGTCGGTATAGTGGAATATGTATGTTGGTGCTGTGGAACATGTATGTCGGTACAGTTGAACATGTATGTTGGTGCGGTGAAACATTTATGCTGGTGAGGTGGAACATGTATGTTGGTGCGGTGGAACATGTGTGTCAGTGAGGTGGAACATGTACTTGCAAATTGGTGCGGTGGAACATGCATGCCTCAACACGATCACTGCACAGTGACCAGCCAGCCATGCATGCAACGAATGTAACCGCAGCCTACACTTTCCATCGCAAAAGAAAATTTATTATTTTACTATTTAGTATTACTGTTCACTAATTAATAGAAATATGCCACTGTTTACGTCTTGCCAAACACATAAAGGTCGATGACAGTCCTAACATAAGGGGGAGGGGGGACACTAGCTGAATGCTTACCCCACCTATGGAGAACTGTAACATATGAGAACTAGCGGTTACTAATATTACAACGCTAGCTGCGCACGCATACTCACAGCAGCCAAGTGACAAGAAGAAAAATATAGCGTGATTGACTATCCAGTTTAATAGTTATTTGCCAGAGCTTAATTTTATCTAAACCGCTTACACATGCGTAATAACCACGCCTTTTCAATTTTCCGAGAGTAGAAGCAAAAAAAAAAAAAAAAAAAGAAGAAGAAGAACAACAACAACAAGTGATGGAGGATGAAGAGGGTGAAAAAAACCAACTTCGCTAGAGAGCCGGGTAATAACAACAACAACAAAAACAAGTGATGGAGGATGAAGAGGGTGAAAGAAGATGTAGAAAAGAAGTGTTACTTTGGGTAGTACCATTAGCAGCAGCAGTTAGTGGTAGTAGAAGTTGTTGTAGTTGTAGTAGTAGTAGTTATTGTTGTAGGAGCAGCAGCAGCAGCATCAGCAGTAGTAGAAGTAGGTTCAGTAGCAGAAGTTGTAGTATTTGCTGTTGGTGTTGCTGTTATTGTGATAGTGGTAGTGGTAGTAGTAGTAGCAGCAATTATGCCACAATCGATATCACTGCAAATTAGACATTCCCATACGGGGGCATTCCTTTGCTGCAGCAGCTACTCCAAGGTACCTCTACCTCAGCTGACAGTTCACATAAAATGTTGGTCGTAAAGTTTCCTATTTTCACTTCTTTATCAGATTTTACTCCCAGAGCACGCAATCGTGTTAGCTTCAGAGATCAATAATTCCGCTAATACCAGTCCCAAGCCCGGCTGAAAAAGAAAAAGGCTCTAGAGAAACTTGAATGCTTCTTGCCTCTCCGGAAGTAGTGGGAGGTGAAAAAGAGACAGTCCCTCCACTATGAAAATTCACAACAGAGACTGACCATAGAAAGAAGCAGAGAGATATGCAGACAACATACAAATCAGAATATTTAGTTACCATGCCGAGAATGGAACCTGTCACCTCCAAGGGAAAAAAAGGTGATGACGTTGCAGAAACACGTGTACTAACACACATGACCACTCGACACACCCAAAAAAGTGTCATCGTAAACCATATATGTCATACAGCTTGAATCCGCAACTATGGCGTGCGGGCAGAATTCATTTCAAACCACTGAAAAAGCACCATAGATTACAGCAATGTGTATAAGCCACGCATACGCCAGATCTTGATGTTGTTTCTAGCAACTAATAAACATTTAAAGAAGAGAAACGCTTGGTCGGCTCCAATATGGCGTATCAGTTCTTATATTTGATTATTTAAAAGGGTACAACAGCCCAATAACCTGTTTGCCTAAAACTATGGTTTCAAGTTACCACTGAGAGAAAACTGGGCGGATCTTAATTGCCACGATCCCTGTGTGAGTTTGGGATCCCGTTGTAGCGGAAACAAGGAACCCATGCCTTCCCTCAAGTATGTCGTAAGATTCGACTAGTGGGAGTTTTCTTTGAAGTTGGGGTGTCTCTGCCTGAGAGGCAAGGAACTAACAATATGCATACACTTCAGTCAGGTCTGTTAAATGAATGTGCTTGCGACACTCAGGTATTGAAACAAGACCTTAAGAGTCCATAGGAGGGCAAACAACCAGAACTTTCCACCCAAGTTTACAGCCATTGAACGCGAGAAAGAAGAAGCAGAATTGCGACGAAATCTGCCTGCCTAATACACTGCGATTTACGTCTTGTTCATATGTTTGATAAAAAAAAAAAACTATCAATCTTATGTTTGATAACAAACAAACAAACGAAAAAAACTATCAAGAATCGTCTCTTTTTCTAACTTTTTTGTTCCGCACATCTTTCCAGTGGTCACAGCATGCTCCAGTTCCATTTTCTCATAACATGATAGGAAAGGCGGTGTCTTTTTCTGATGTTTTGTAATAAGTTGCCTTGGAGCCTTCGTCTTTCTCTTTAAAAAAATATGGGTTGCTCTTTTTCGGCTGTCCAAGAAATTATACGTATTCTACGGTAAAACCGCATCTCTTAGGCCCTCAAGAAATTGTCTAGAAATCACAGTCACGTGTTAAAACTGGCTCTATATGCAATGCTTGAATTCCTTTATTTGACATGGATTTGTTGCATAAAATGGTCCTCATTTCCTCAAATGCAGTTTCTGTCCTTTATCTCTGTGATATATTTTCCGTCAGATGTCACCACTGTACCCAGATACTTGAATTTATATGCCTGACATAAACTATCACCTTTTACTTATATATATATATATATATATATATATATATATATATATATATATATATATATATATATATATGTTTGTATATAAATATACATATATATATATATAGTGTGTGTGTGTGTGTGTGTGTGTGTGTGTGTGTGTGTGTGTGTGTGTGTGTGTGTGCAGCAGCAGGGGAAAAAAGGATTATACATTGACAAATGTATGTCACATGAGGTGTGTCAGAGAAACGAAAAAAAAAAAAAAGAAACAAAAACATGGATGAATTAATATCACATACAGGATGTGAGGGAGACAGAAATAAAGAAACATGGAGGAAGATCTCTTCATTGATAGTTTTCACTTTCTTGCTCAATCGAATTCCCGACAGAACTGTTTCCGTCACATAGCAAGTCAGTCGAGCAGAGGATGAGGGCGGAAAATGTTCTGCTCGGGCGATTTCTCTAATGTCTTTTGCACGCCATGAAAAACACCATTAAAATATAATAACGGCCAGAGAGTCACTAGGAACTACTCGCGTCATGGACTGTGGTTAAGGCTTGGAAACAGCCTCATCCCAAAAGTTTAAAGAAAGAAAAAAAAAACGTTTATGGAGCGAAAACTCTTGGAAGGCAAAAAATTTCTTCCGGTTTATGGATACAATACTAAGAGACGTATCCACCAATAAATCTTTACTTTTACGGGAGAGGAAGGGAAAAAAAGGGGGGGGGGGGGGGTAAAGCGCTGTGGCTAAAAGGTGACCTTTATATCGAAGATCTTAGGTTCAAATCTTCTTTAGTGCGAAAGTGTATGATTGATCTTTGACTCCTAGATTAAGAAACATAAGGCGACATGTGTAATGTTGACCATATCAAGCGATTTGTCAATAAAAATATGTCTAGACTCATATGTATGTGTGTAAGTTGTACCCCACTAGGACATCACACTAAGCGATAAACGCCCGATTGCACAAAGTGCCACTATGCGGATGAGGATCACCTGTAGAGAAGTACCAGAAACCCAGTTCATCCGTTAGGCCATATATATGGCCGGGCTATATTTAGGGCCTCCGGCAAAAATTGCATCACACATGGGGACGACTAATATTTTCAAATGCCCGATCCGTCTGTTAACAGCGTGAAGGGGTCCTCTTTAAAAAAAAAAAAAGAAAAGAAGAAAAAAATTATGAGGCGACTAATTAGTGGTGGTTCCTTCTAAGCTGGAGTGCATCTTCATGCGAGGTAAGGAACCAACAGTCTGTACACAACTAGGCCATATCTGTACAACTCATGTGCACGCTAAACTCAAGTTCTAGATCATGATCAAAGTCCAGGAGTAGGCGACAACTAGAGAGCATCCCCAGGAGTAGGCGACAACTAGAGCGCATCCCCCGGAGTTTACAGCCGGTGAATGACACGAACAAGATTAATCAAAAGGCTCTGAGAATGTTATAATTTTTTTAGCAAAACTCTTAAGGTCAATCTAGAAACAACTGTTGTTTGGCCAAGTTAGTATATTGATATTAATTAACCCTAGTAATTTATCCTAAGCTACTTTTTAAAGTGTAAAGCAATGGACTTCTTTCCTGTGGATGAAGGTACCAGGATATCTGAGAAAAGCCATGTGAAACTCAGGGTCGCCCAAGGGTCGCATAAATTACATTTGCGTCGCCGTGGGACGACCATTATTTGAAGTCACTTAACGAAAATTGTTGTAGAATATTTTGTTTATCACCCAATGATGCTGAACACACTAAGGCTCAAACAGCTAAAAAGTTTGTGAAAAATAAAAAAAATAAAAAAAAGCAATGCAATTCAGAAAAAATATGAAATCACCGGTTAAAAGAAAGAGTGGCGTATCTTTTACGGGATGTTGCAGAACCAATCCCAGCAATCTTTGGCTGTTGTGGTTTTTACAGGCACATTTTACATTCAGTAGTTTGCCCTTGCCTACTGAATGTCAGCTCTCGACAAAGTACAAATATTCCCCAGCTGGGATCAAACCCAGCATTTCGGCATTACGAAGTGCGTTCACAACGCCTAAGCCACAGACGCTGACGGTTAAAAGAAAGGCAAACGAAATTTGAGTCACTTTATGCCTCCTCTGTGATTGTAAAGGGCCGCGGTTGGCCCGCGACCCGCATGTTTGACATACCTACCTTTGAAGAACCCTAAAGCTCCTCGACTGAACGAAATATAACGGAATGGAGAAATAAACTGAGTGCCCACTGTGACATATAATGAGACAACGGGACCATGAATGAATGAATGAATGAATGAATGAATGAATGAATGAATGAATGAATGAATGAATGAATGAATGAATGAATGAATGAATGAATGAACTAATTAATTAATTAAATGTTTACGGAGCTGTAAAAAAAAAAAAATAACTAGCTCTAGACCTTGTTCCTTAGATATTAGACCGGAAGTGGTCGAGAGATGAGTGAGATGAGATGTAACGGTAGTCTGGACGCTAACGTCTTTTCAGGTTATTGAGACCAAACCTGTCGGCGTCTGTGGCTTAGGCGTTTCAATGCTTCATAATGCTGGGGTGCCGGGTTAGATCCTGGTTGCGGGCCTTAGGCCTTGTGTTGGTTTCGACAGTAGTATGGAGAAGACGACCGTCCAGAAAGGAATGTCAAACTACTGGAGGTAAATTTGCCTAGAAAAGCCACAACAGCCCAAAAAGGCTAGGGTCGGTTCTACAACGTCCTGCAAAGAAAATGGAGACTAAACCTGGCACCGATCGCTTCTTTTTCTACACAGATCTCAAAAAAGACGAGTTCAGCCCTTTCTGATAACAGGCCTCGTGCGTTCACAGCACACGTTTACAAAATACTCCAGCATATAAAAATCGAAAAGATTAAGTTCCATTGTAGGGTAAAAAGAACAGACATTGCCCTCTATCAAGCATGCCCAGAAAGTCGACGAATGAGGCTTGTTCCTTCCGAAGTCGTAGTGTGTCTTCCTGAGAGTCGAGGAACCACAAGTACTCAACAAAACTAAAATCCAGATGTGGTCGAACAACCAGAAATTTCCTCTGAGTACAAAAAAAAAAAAAAAAAAAAAAAAAAAAACACTAAATAGAAAAGTCTAACTGACACTATGAGGTTGTGGATATTCAAAAGTAGTGGAAACAAACGCGATCGAATACTGTGATATAATAGGGGGAAAAGGCAAATTTATTCTTGAAAACGCGCGAATATAAATTTATAGGGAAAAGAAAGATACAAGTGAAATATTTCGATCACAATAAAATAATAGCACTCTAAACAAAATGTTGATGGGAAAGTAGAAGTTAAACAGGCAAGAGGTAAACATCGATAGGAATGGTATGATTAACAGGAGACATTTATGAATAATTACACTGCTGACCTTTCCAACAGGCTATGGTGACTTTTTGACGAACTTTTCCAGCTATTGGATCTGTGCAGATTTTGTCTGTTCATACATCTTTTCCCCCCTCCTGCTCATCAACCTCCTCAATCTTGTCCTTGATCTTTCCCCACCCATTTCTTTGTTCTTCCTTATCTCTTTACCTCCTTAGAGCCCAGGCTAATAAACAGTATTGCCTAAGTAAGTGATTTTCTCCCTGAAAGCCTTGATGCATACAACTAGAGCGTGACTTCGCGAAGATGTATTAATTACTCACTTTACAAGAAAGGAAAAGCTTTTATGTCACGTTTGCCCTCTTTAAAATAAAAAGGTCTGATACTTAAGCAGTTTGTGGCACCATCGCCATAGAAAACCAGACAGTCCGACCCCTCCCACTAAAGAGACACAGACGCAAGCTCTTCGTCACGCCAATGGTTTCACAAACTGAGACAGGCGCGTGCTGTCATGCCAAGGTCATATGAGCGGCAGCATCAAACCAATGTCTTAAAAGTTGAAACATGTGAGCTGTCATGTCACAGGACCAGGTGCTGCTGCAGGCAGCCCATGTTGCTAAACTAGGATCGTTTTGTGGCAAGGGATATCTTGCTCTTAGATCTGACGTCGTTTTTGAGGTCTGCGACCTAAAGTATTAACTGTTGTCCCTTTGATTTCAAGCGTGCAGACATCCCCTTTTTGTGCACACGCACTGAAAAAACATCTCTCACAACAGTTAGCACTAGTAAGTGTAGAAGGAAGGTTTAGAACGAGAAAGAGAAGGAGGAGGATGAAAAAAAGAAAAAAGAAAAAAGCATTTCTAAAAATGTAAAATGTAGATTAAAATTAGAAAAAGACTGATAGAAATCAATCATGTAAGTCATTAATGGAAAACAGAGGAAACTGCACATCTGACAAGAACTCCAGGTTCTAATTACTGCAGAGAGTCATGCTGGGGACATATACTCAACACATATACCTGTCTATTGAAGATAGTGCAACACTAGATATCGCATATTATGAAAATGTAACACTTGTAATCTATGCACCAAAGAGGAGATGCATTCTGCTATCCGTGTTTTGATCATTAAAAGGAAGGGGGAAACCGTTGGAAACTCAACATCGAATAAAAAACCCGTAGGGTGATTCACACCTGTCGGTCCAGCAAGTACACGACTGGAGTAGAAAGTTTCAAAACGGCGTGACTTCTGCGACAAATTGTTTATGACTTAGTCAGGTACACCGAGTTATAGCCCCAAAGTTGATTGTAACAGTTTTTACACTTATAACCTTGACATTAATAACATACATTACACTTAACACGGTTTAATATTTTACTATAATATATGCTGTATATGCGGTAAGTAAGCAAAAGTAATGGACAAACATAAAACTCCAATATCTGAAACCACAAAAACTAAATACATGCCAGTTATAACATAGAAAGCCTTACCATGATATCCCTCAAATATACTACTACACGAAAAAGAGTTTTCGACTGAAATGAGCCGTGTGGGAAAGACATGGGAGGAAATGGAAGGACTATCCAAAGGCACATGTGTATGTGAAGGCACATGCTCAATTAAGCTTTAACAGTAAAAAGAAGCAATACCACTGTGTACCCTGACTGACGGCGCCTGTTGCTTAGGGGTTACAAACGAGGTTCCCAATTCTAAAATACCACACTGTATTAAACTGCTTGCGATTTGGCAACATGCTGCTTTGCGTTGACTACGACACTGGTATGGAGCGTCGACTGTTGAGTAAGTAACGGCAAACTGCTGAACATAAGTTTGCATTGCAAGACTGCATCCTCTCCGTCATCATCATTATCATCAATGGCCTTGGCTTTCAGGCCGACTCAGCTTAACATGGGTATCAGATAATGACCCAGGCCGAATAGGCTGCCAGAGTGAGGATGACCACATAAGTTACAGCTTGCTGTTTGGTCTATAAACACAATAAGCCAGTGATGAGGGTTTTCCGAAAGGAGGCAGCACCAGGGACATTTCTCAGGCCAAAATGTGGAACTGCTGGCCAGAGGGTTAAGAAAGCTGGGCTTTCCTGTGGGAGACCTGCTTTCGAATCTTCGGTAAGGTTGTGGACGTTAAACTGTTGGGGGGCAACAAATAAAATCCTTACCTGCACAGTCCTTAACGATCTCTCTCTAGCCATACGGCACTCAGTCATCAGCTCAAAGCACTGGCCTTGCGGACCTAAATCCTTCGCCGTCATTAGACGATGGTGTCATGTGTCTGTGTTAGGGTTCCCCCTAATAGTAAGAAACACTCTGAAGTTATGAAATGTTGAAATGGCGGTTCGTATCGGTCTACTAGGTTGTATCAGCAGCTCTAACAGCCATCTAACATCACTTCAGGGATGAGGCGACTCATGTTTTGGCTCCACAGAATTTACAAAGATATTCCTAGGCACGACTTGGCCAGACTTCCTCACCACTTGATAGCCCCCTGGATGCTAAGGTGGTAGTTTCAGCTGGCTTCTAAGGCGTGTGATTCATTGTCACTTCTTGCAGAGCTGATGAATTCACTTAGGCTGGACACCAGTTGATGATGTAGCTTCCTGTGTCTGCTAAGACAGGTGATCCAGTGTCACCACTTGCAGGGCTGTTAAAGACATTAGCAAAAAAAAAAGGAAAATGGGTGGATAACTGGATAAGGTATTAAGAGATGATGGATTGGGTTGGTGGCTCTTGCTGGTGGATCTCTTCCTGTGATCTAGACGCAGTTCCCAGTCAAATAGACATTTCACTGTATCATAGTTCACACATTCCATGATCTTTTGAAGTTCCCCGGTGAAACAGTGACTTTCAAACAAGATAAAAAAGTAAGTTATCAGTGAAGGTGTTAGAGCGTCTGCAACAGACTCACAGACATCAGAAGGAGACAGTCATCATTTTCCGGCCATGTTATAAAATGAGGAAAAATGGAACATGTGGTGACCATTGGATAGATATGTGGAAGGAGGGATAGAGGAAGACAACGAGAGAAGATTTTTAACAGTCTTGTTGCATGGTATTGAGCTGTGTCAGCACACGAACTGATACATGCTGCAGGAGATCGCAGATTGTGACAAGGCACAATCGCCTATGCCAGTCGGCAAAGCACCTGATGATGATGATTCACTATTCGTATTCATATTCGTATTCGGCCGAATAGTTGGTCCAGCTATTCGTATTCGGCCGAATAGTCAAAATCACTTTTCGGTACAGCCCTAGTTAGCCCATGGAAAAAAAAGTTTCTCTTCTCGTAGAAATTACTTGCCTGTGAGCGAATTTATAATATAATAGATTTAGGATTAAACAAGGTTCTTGTACCGACATCCTGACCTATACTTACCAAAGAAGCACTATATACTTATGGAAGAATAGTCTACATTTGAATACTGATAATTTGCCTAAAGGTGTATAGGATGTGGAAGAATCTAACGCAAAAAGGGGTGGGGGTGTTCTAGCTGGTTATGTGACACGCCCCTCCCCCCACCATTCTTTATTTGTATTTGCTTATGAAATGTGACAAATATTAAAATGGCCATACGGTGAATCGCGCTGCATTAGTCGATGCATGTAATTTCTTTTTATTGCATCATAAAAAGCTTGATCTAATCTTTGTTAGCAGGCTACATTTTGAAATATGTAAAATCTGGCAAATGAAATCCTTCTACCTTTCCAAAACCACATACGAGACACTCATTCAACTAATGGCACAAACGGTCCATGAGCTCATTGTTGACGAAGTAAAATCTTCTGGTTATTTTAGTTTGTCCGTTGATTCAACACCAGATCTCTCACACATCGATCAGTTATGTTTTGAACTGACTGGGGTAATTATTATATTCACAATGCTTGCAGTAAAGCGGGGAAGCTTATAGGTCAAACTTTTTGAAAATGCTGTGGTCAGTCTCATGAAAACGCTGCTAATATGTCTGGGACTTCTAGGATGCAAAAAAAAAAAAAAAAATTATAAATAAACAAATTAGCCATATATGTGCATGGTGTGGCTCATTTACAAAAACTGGTAGAAAAATATTCTTTGAAGTTGTATTGGAAAGGACATCATTTCAAAATCCTTCTCTGATACCAGATGGGCGGCACATGCTATGGCAACAGAAGCCATTTTGGAATTTTTCTCTACAATTTGAGAAGCATTGGAATATATAGCCGAAGACCAACTACAAAAGGGAGACAATAGGAGAGAAGCAAACAATGTTGCAGATAAGATGCATGAGCTAGAATTCGTTTTTATGTTGAATTTTGATTTTTTCAACGAGATTTTGCAGAGTTTTCACAGAGTAAGTTAAGTTCTACAAAATGATCATGTGAATTAAAAAATATGTGCCGCTTTTGGTATGTCGGAGCACTTAAAGTTCACTCCCATTTACTTTTATGTTTCCGTTCGTTTGATTGTTCATATTATCAAAGCGTATGTGGCCAGAGTTATTATTCTGCCCCTGCCTCGTTATTATCATGTATTCTGACTTATCATTTTCTCCAACGATATCAGTGTCATCTGCATACCCATGAATTCATGAGTTTCTCCAATCGTACAATCGATTATCACTTTCCACTTTCCATGTCATTTGCACCATTGCCAACTTTAAAAAAAAAAGTTGGGTGATCTTTCCTTGCTTTAAACCTGATGTTATTTGATAGCATTCAATAAACGGTTTCTATGTTGAATGTCATGTGCTATTTTTACATGCTTTTTTAAAATCCACAAAAATATTATGTATATCTCTTCTACATTCCTAATTTGTCTCTGCTTTCTGCCGCAAAATTTTATATTTTACACGTTATGGCAAGAACAGCAACGATTTGTTTAATTATGAAAAATAGAGCTTTTCTGTTTTTGCTTTTTATATTATATGCATGGAAGGAAAAGGGGAAGAGGGTGTGTGAGGAATGAAAGGTTGGTGGGGGGGGAGAGACCAAACCTGTCAAGTGCTTAGGGCCTCTCAGGGTGTTAATCCGGCCCTGGTCTATATAAATCTGTCTAATATGAATGTCTGATTCGCCAATGGCATAAAAAGGGTCATTTACTTATATTTGACCTGTCCTATACCAAATACACATCAGGGTTAGGACAAGTCATGGTCATGACTGCACTTAGTACCCTCAAACGTTTTGCAGTATCAGATCACATATGTGCCGATGTTGCTAGTGAAGCGTCTATGGAAACATTGCTAGTTCCGGCTGAAATCTTTCACACTAAAACATCCAGCTTAACGGGTGGCAAACAACACAACTAACAGTTAAATAATATTCAGACAAACAAACTCTAACGCTTGTATAAGCATGGATCAATTATGACTGCATTATTACTTTCTCGCCGACTTTTCTCGCCCGATGTTAGGAACTATTGTTCTATAAAGTAGATGGAGAGGTTTTTAATTGGTTTTCTAATCTGTGAGGCAAAACTGCAGCAGGCAACGAATGCTAACAACACCAACAAACGTATGTTATTTAGAAGGGGATTTCAGGTTATTGCACTCCTGGTGAACTTATGTGTGCATTTCTTCCATCCTCCCCTTCTCTCTCTCTCTCTCTCTCTCTCTCTCTCTCTCTCTCTCTCTCTCTCTCTCTCTCTTCCCTCCCCCCCCTCTCTCTCTCTCTCTCTCTCTCTCTCTCTCTCTCTCTCTTATTTTTCTCCCTGGATATTAAAAGGTGCATAACAGAGGCCCATACCTCAAAAGTTTTGTTATTGTTGTGTTAAAGCAGGTTGCGTATCAACATTTGATATGGGGTGTGACCTGGAGCTGCCAGACATAGGCATTTATTTAATGACACAAGTCGTTTGATTGTATTCAGCACGGAATGGACACGATCAGTCATTTGAGGCTTATGGTGTCATTTCAGTAGATTTTAGCAACGGTGAATTAGATAGGAAAGCAATGATCAGATTCCTTCAGTTCAACATCATATATACCAACTATAAGAATGTCTTTGGCGCTTGAAACCTGGGTACCCAGTGTGATTGCATGTCTGTGCTAACATGTTTTTGGCGCTGTAAAATACATTTGACCAGTGCTGTTTTTTTTTTAATTTTTTTTTTTAAATTGTTTTAAGAATATCTCTGGCGATTTAAATCTCTCAGATGAGTGCGTCAAGTTCTGTGCAGCCTTTACGAGCTTATCGTTTTCTTCATTTTCGTCAATACAACAGTAAATTAGTATTAACTGCAGCACTAGTTCGTTCTTGTGGATATCTAATGCTGCTTATTATTATTATTATTATTATTATTATTATTATTATTAATATTATTATTATTGTTGTTGTTGTTGTTGTTATTTCACGGTTGGCACTGTTCTTTGTGGAGCATGAGCTGTCTTGCAGGGTTGACGTCAAACGTGAATATGGCAGTTATTTAGTTCGACTCGGCTAATAAAAGTTCGCACAACTGAAAGTTTGATTGAAGCCTCTCCTTTGTTGCAGCAGGATGTTTAATGTACGTTCGGCCATATGACTTCTTTTCCAAAACCGCCCTTGAACATACGTGTTCAAATAGACGTCAAATACTGATTCCCGAGAATATAAATTGAGTAGGTTCTTTGCTTTGCCTCAGTTCCTGAATTTGGAGATTTTTCCAGAGACTTGCTTGCTTGCTTGCTTGTACCACACCAGGACATCACACAAGCGATAAACACCAGGTGACACAAAGTGCCACCATGCGGATGAGGATCACCCTAGGAGAGGTCCCGGAAACCCCTTTCAGACGTAATGGTCACATTTATGGCCCAACTATATTTAGGGCCCCGGCAAAAGCCATGGTGGGGTTTTCAAATAACGCAAAATTGCATCCCACAAGAGAACGACTTTTTTCCTGAGACCTTCTGAAGTATACAAGATAGGTCTGGACAGCGTGTCTACTGTTCTGGTGAGAGAGCTGTACATGTCAGTACAAACTGTCAGTTTCTAAAACATACCAAGTTATATGTTTGCATATTGTCTCTATGTTTCGTTCTCTAGACGGTTTGGACTTATTTTTTTCCTCTATAAAAGTACTTTTTTTTCCCTTTGGTTCCTCTACTTGTGCAGCAGATTGTTGGGAACCCTATCAAGTTTCTCACTGAGCTTGGCTTTGTACTGTCTACTAATTGCAAGGGACACCATGTCATCAGTGGTCTTGATTTCTTTGAAGGTGATACTTCTTATTTCTCTCAGTGTTATTCTTAAACCCCAAGGTAGAAGAGGTGTGACTAACTAAGTAACTAAGTAAGTTATTCTTAAACCCCAAGATAGAAGAGGTGTGACTAACTAAGTAACTAAGTAAGTTATTCTTAAACCCCAAGGTAGAAGAGGTGTGACTAACTAAGTAACTAAGTAAGTTTTTCTTAAACCCCAAGATAGAAGAGGTGTGACTAACTAAGTAACTAAGTAAGTTATTCTTAAACCCCAAGGTAGAAGAGGTGTGACTAACTAAGTAACTAAGTAAGTTATTCTTAAACCCCAAGGTAGAAGAGGTGTGACTAACTAAGTAACTAAGTAAGTTATTCTTAAACCCCAAGGTAGAAGAGGTGTGACTAACTAAGTAAGTTATTCTTAAACCCCAAGGTAGAAGAGGTGTGACTAACTAAGTAAGTTATTCTTAAACCCCAAGGTAGAAGAGGTGTGACTAACTAAGTAAGTTATTCTTAAACCCCAAGGTAGAAGAGGAGCGACTAAGCAAGTTATTCTTTAGGCCCCTCTTTTGAAATATTTTAAACCTTGTTTAGTCTTCAGAAGTTTGTTGTCTCTGCTTTAGATCACGAGCTAAAGATATGTTTTAAGAGCCTAACTGCTCCAGTGTTGACTTATCTTAATAAATAAATTTTTTTCAAAAGAGGGGGGGGGGGGGAGGGGCTCTCTGTATTTGTTTAAAGTCTGATAAGCCTGTGTGGATATTTTCAGTTACGTCTGCTTTCAGTTGAGTTTGGTGTCTAAAATAAATGTCAGAAGCGTGTTGAATATGAGGTATTGGTTAATTTTTAAACATTATAGATATACTTTTCGTGCAAGGAGAGATTTAGATAGCTGCTGTAGGTGTTGTTTGCTTGAGCTTAGGACCACAAATATTTATCCTGATCGCTACTTTCTGTTTTGGAGTAGTTTTGAGGATTCTGAGGGTGTCCAAAGAGTAAAGTCATCTGCATGTAGACTATTGGAGACTTCTTTGTGAAAATATTTGCTTGCTCTTTCACATTTGTACTATTACATGCACCCCCCCCCCCCCCCCCCCCGCCTTTTTATCTCATTCGCAACTGTGTTACAGATTTAGTGAGAGTAGTGGTAGAGCAGTGGAAATGTTTAGGGAAGTAAAGATTAACTGACATCATGTTGAAAACATTAGCCTTTAGGTGCAGATTAGTAAAACAAATATATACCTTACATCATATGTATAAATAAATACGTTAACTCTTTAACTAATAACTAAGTTACAGTCTAACTGTATAACATTTGTCTCTGATAAATACTAGCAGTGACAAAGAAATGTATTGTGAGTTGTTTGATAAGTAAAGAGTTAACAATCTTGTGTATTGGTTTGTTTTCTTGTTTTCCAACTTTTTTCTTCTTTTTTTTTTTTAGATATCAATAGATGAAAAGAAAGAAAGAAATATAAGAAAAAAAGGAAAGAAGGAAATACAGAAAGAAAGAAAAAAGAAAGAAAGAAAGAAAGAAAGAAAGAAAGAAAGAAAGAAAGAAAGAAAGAAAGAAAGAAAGAAAGAAAGAAAGAAAGAAAGAAAGAAAGAAAGAAAGAAAGAAAGAAAGAAAGAAAGAAAGAAAGAAAGAAAGAAAGAAAGAAAGAAAGAAAGAAAGAAAGAAAGAAAGAAAGAAAGAAAGAAAGAAAGAAAGAAAGAAAGAAAGAAAAAAAGAACAAAGAAAGAAAGAAAGAAAGAAGGATGGGGGCTCAAAACCTTGTTTAATTTTCTTACAACAAATATTGATGTGGACCTCAAAAGACTTAAGCAATCAGGTTGCTCCATTCCTTCTAGTCTCTGGTTTCCTCTAGTGCAGTACTAATTTCCAGTTTCTTTGTCGCCGATAAAACATTTTTCTTTCACCTTCTTCCTCGCGGAGATTGCTGCCCCAACTTTTCACAAACGTTTTCAAGTCGTCAGATTCTGATCTTTTATTTCTGGTGGCGGTCGTAATATTGTCTGATCCGTGACAAATAAGTGTAGGTCTCGTTTGGTGCAAGTTCTTCGGCTACAACCGGGCGGCTTCGGGCTGGAATTCCCCCGAGTTCTTGCCTCTCATGATTGGTTCCCGCGGTACAGCAAGACAATTTTATGATTCGCCGTCTATGAAATGAATCCTGCAGTCTAGAATCTGACGCGCAAAGGACACACAACCAAGGCGAAGAAATTCTTTTGTTTGGTGCAGAGGCATTCCTATGGATATAGTCGAAATAAACTGTTGGCTGTTATCAGTTAAGCAAGACATTTCCTAAATTGTTGCTTTGATTTTGGACGCGGGACACAAGGATGTAAACAGAATGATTCCATGGAAGGGTAGCAGTAGTGACAATTATCAAGATAGAGTCTGTTGGCGAAAAATGCTTCCAACAAGGAACGCCACATGTTTTGTCCCCGGATTTAAAAATATGCAGGAATGTTTAACTGGTTTCGTACCATGCAACTCGAAATGCTTTTTCTGGGTATTTCAAAGACTGTAAACTGCTGGAACCAGAGGTGTCAGAACATAGTGGTTTAGGCGCAAGTTAAGCTCAATCCCAGAGATATTTGAGTTCAAAACGATGGCTGAGGAAGCTCAGTCCACCCCCTGCCCTCTTAGAAATTTTGTATCAGATATACGCCCCTTCTCCACCATTTATTTCTATCCATATACATGTGTCATCTTTTTAAAGTAATCGTTTCTATACCTAGTGTTACTTTAAATATATTATTATGTGAATTTGACATTAAACACATTACCGTTGTGCACTTAAACAAGATTCAGTCTCTCTTGACACCCAAAAGGGTGGCTGCTCTCTACACCCCACCCCATCTCTTTATGTATGGCCTTTGCAATGGTGCGTATCAAATTCATCTTTCTGCAAATCAAATTCACTCTTTTACCAATAGGATTCACCCTTTCGCAGGTCAGGCTTTTTTTTTAGACATTCACACACACAACACAGGCGCGCGCACATACGCGGGCACACAGACAAATTATTGATCTATTGTAATAAAATTAAAAAATTTGGGATACTGAATTTTTGTTATATGCATATAATAATGAACATAAAATTTCTTAACTGAAGGTGTTGGGGTCGAATCCCCACCGGTCGAGCTAACAGACACAGAAATTTACGCTTGCTGTCCTGGTCGACCCAACCTTAAATGGGTACTATGAAATACACGGGGAGGTAAATGCTGCTGCTGTGTGATGTAGGCCACATCGCGCGGCCTTTAGTCTATCCAATATGAGTCGAGCATCATGTGCCCGAAGGGAGTCGCCGTGGCCGAGCGGCTAGACGCTTGCCGCGGATCGGAAGGTCGTGGGTTCAGTCCCATGGCGGAACCGGACTTTTAAAAAAATGACCTTGGCTACCAGGTCGACCCAGCCTCGAGTAGGTACCGGGTGCAGTCCCGGGAAGTAAAGGCAGCCGCCTGATGCGACCACATTACCCATCTTGTGCTGATTGGTCTATAAAAATATAGGTCTAGCCCTATATGCCCCATACGCCTAAAGGCGTAAAGGGGTCCTTTCCTTTTTTTTTAACCATGTGCCCGATACATCACAGACATAAACAGACATTTTCTTGTTATCTTCAATAACTTTTTTATCACTTTAGATACTTATTTTCTTGTTATCTCTAATTACTTATTCTTCACTATCTTTAATAACTTATTTATCATTACAAATTCTTGTTTTTTTTCTTTTTTTACTTAATTATCACTAGAAAAATTTGTTTACTTTTTATCTTTAATTACCTATTTATCACGAAAATTTTGTTTCATCTTCAATTACTTTTTATGACCATATTTATTTTCTTCTTTTCTTTAATTATTATTTATCAGTAGAATTATTTAAAATTTTTTCTTGTTATCTTCAATTACTCATTTATCGCTAGAAATACTTATTTTTTGTAACCTTTGATACCTTATTTATCACTAGATGTAATTATTTTCTTGTTATCTTCATATCCTTATTTATCATTAGAAATACTTAATTTCTTGTTATCTGTAATTACTCATTTATCGCTAAAAATACTTTTTTTTTCGTGTTATCTTTAATTACTTATCTATCACTGTCTTTACTTATTTTTCTTGTTATCTTTAATTGCCTATTTATCCCTAAAAATGCTTTTTTTTTTTCTTGTTATCTTCATTATTCCTAGAAATACTTACTTTCTTGTTATCATTAATTTCTTTTTGATCACTGGAACTACTTATTTACTTTCAAAGGCCCTGACAAACCATTTTCACGCTTGAGACTAGTGGGAGCAACAGCAAAATGGAACCTTTCCCTTCATGTGTATTTGGAATATAGGACTAGGTTAAATCTCATAGACCGTTCGACACTTGGCGGGTGATGTGGCCAGCATCGTACCGGCAGCCATGACTTCCCAGCACTCCACCTGCTACCCATTCAAGGCTGGGCGGATATGGAAGCCAAGGTCATTATTGAAAAAAAATATCCTGAACCGTAAGAACCCAAACCCACGAACTTAGAACCCACGCTCCACAGCAAGAAACTAGTGCTAGGCCTATATATTTTACAGAATTAGCTAGCCAATTTAAACTTTCGCAAAACAAATTAATCCCTTTACAAAATGAAAATTCGCAATTTTTTTACAATCACAATTCGCGCTATAACAATCAAATTCACTATTTTAAAAATAAAATTCATCCTTTCGCAAAAAAAGTTTATCTAAACAATATTGTTTTAATCTAGTGTAAAAAAACAATGAAATCTAATTAAAGTTATCGTGAAGATTGAACAGTGACTTCAAGGGCTGTTTTTATTATTTCATACTGGCAACAACTTACAAAAAAAAAAAAAAAAAAACTTAAACCCCCCCCCCCCCCCCCCCGAATATTTCCAGAAAAGAGGAGCACGGGCCGACCACCACGAAGATGGGAACGGGATAAAAGTGACACCTTGGGTTTGAAGGAAAGGACAGATAGGACGCGTGCAGCAACTATCTCTTAACACAGGGCTGGCCGCGCGACAATCCCTACCAAATAGTCGATCGGCAAGTCGTTATAGATAGATCGCGTGTGTCTATGTCATAAAGTTTGAAATGAAAAGTAGCCGGGATGCCTAAAAATGTTGGCAACTCCCTTCTTAACGTATTTGCTGTTGGAGACAAATTACCCATGATCAAATTCGCTATGCTATGGTGTTGATTCTTTAATATCTTCTTCTTCGCGTTTACCAGCTGTACACTGGGGTGGAAAGTTCTGGTTGCTCGTCCACTTCTGAACTGCAGTCCTGCTTCAGAACCTGAGTGTTGCATGTGCATCAGTTTTACAGATCTCATTCTCTTGAATACACACTGTTGGTTCCTTGCCTCTCCGGCAGATGCACTCCGACTTCAAAGGAAGCTCCCCAATTAGTCGACTCTTACGACATGCTTTTGAGGGAGGCAGAGGGTCTATTCTTGTGTTCCCCACAATGGGGCCCCGGATTCTTTAATATGTAATCAGTAATCATCACTCCAGAGACTAAGACAACGCAAGACCATCTCTCTCCATAGGATATTGTCTCATTGAGTTTCAAATGTTGGTCTAAGCCCTATTTGTATACTCCGTGTTTCTACGAGTATTTACATTCTCAAGTATTTCTTTCTTATCTCATGTTCACTCCTATATTATTATTTAGAGAATCCATGTGGAAAAATACCAACATTACACTCTATCTGTTTCATCTATCGCTGATCGACCGATGTTCCTTGTCACGATGTTCTTCAAAGCATTTCTTTTAATGACATGCCCAACGCAGTTGCCTCTCTGGGTCGTTTCTTTACTCTTTTTACGTCATTCATTTCCCTTTGGGCCACGTCATGTCAAGCAGTCTTATCTTCTGCGATCTCCGGCAGCTTCTGGTGTATCTTCGGCGTGTTTTCCACTCACACGTGTCATGTGTTTACTTCCCCGCGTGGCTGTAGTTGAAGTTTTTCTTTGGTCCAGCTGGAAGGCACCCTGTTTAAACTATTATGTGTCCGCAAAGTAGTTAACTACCTTGGCTCCCAGGTCGACCCAGCCTTGAGTGGTTACCGGGTGCAGTCCAGATAAGTAAAGGCGGCCGGTGTTATGCTGACCACATCACCCATCTTGTGCCGTTGGTCTATAAAATACAAGTCTAGTTCTATCTACCCAATACGCCAGAAAGTCGTGGGAAAGGGTCCTTTCCTTTAACTTTAAAGCAGTAAGTGATTCCTGTCTGGCGATTGCAACACTGGAATATATCATCTTCATCTCCATTATCATCAACTTCCACTTCTGCCGTTAAGGGCCGAGGACAGGAACCGTGGGCAGCAATGACAATTGTCATTTCATGTCAATGTAGAAGCTCGTTAATGTCAATAATCTATTTATTCCTGGAGCAACCTCTTTGCTTTAACATCAGATCTTTTTATCTGTAGCGCCTGCGTTGGTAGTTGTTCTGGCTGCATTCTTGACCGAACCATTTGACCTTACGTTTCTCAATAAACGTGCTGCGGCGGCGTCCGTGGCTAAGGCGTTGCGAGTCCGACTCGTAAGCCAGCATACCGCGATCGAAACCCACTGCAGGCTGCGTGAATTTTTATCGTGGTATGGGACGTCGCAGGTCGACCCAGCTTAAAATGGGTACCAGGATGGGCTGTCCTGGGAAAGTAAAGACAGCCGGCGTAATGCTGACCACATTACCCACAGAGTGCTGATGGTCTGTAAAAATATGGGACGCTCTGCCCATATGCCCGATGCGCCGAAAGGCGTGAAAAGGGAACTTTACTTTACTTTACTTATGTTCCTACAGTCTGTCTGATAATATCATTGCTAACTTTGTCTAGGATGGCTAAGTAGGTAGTTTTTCTCAGGCATCTCATTTCTCAGATGTTGATTCTACATAGGTTAGCCTTTGATAATGTCCAAGTCTAGCACTGGCAGCACTGAGTTGATGAGAACTTTATGTTTATAATCTGTTTCTTGACGCTCATACTTATATTTGCAGGTCTTAATGACGTTGTCAGTTGGTAAATAAGTGCACTGGCTAGATGGCATCTTATTTCTGTTTCTCGATCTCTATGTGCCACACACATACTATTATAGACCAATCTGCGATCAGTAGAAGGTGTCACTTTACGCCGGTTGCATCTGCATCATAGGAAATTCCCGGACAGCCAGTTACATGGATCCACCTGAAGTCCTACTTCAATTATTAAAACCTATGCAGTCATTATTATTAGTTTTTCTAACGTGTCGCATTCAGTGCCAGCATCTTTTCCTCACTTGCTTTATGGACGAGCCACCCTGGCATTTATCTCGTTGTCTTCCCTTTGCCCTTTTGCCTTCAAATTTGCCAGCTGTGGTCCAGTTTCCAATTTTCTTCTCGCTATAAAACGCCTCAACAAATATTGATTATCTAAGTGCAGTTTTACTAATCATTTTACATTACTTACATTGGAATATAATATACTCTCATTGTCTTCCTCCAGCGATATGTTTATTTATCCAAATATATATTTCGCATTCTTTATTCCATAAAACAATGAGCAAGACGGCAATGATTTGTTTAAAAATACGTCATTTTAACTCTACTCAGTGTTCTCGAAGCAACCTCTGAGTTAAAAACCAAGCTATTTCTAACGTCATAGACAGTGTGAAAAGAGTTAAAGCAACATTCGAGAAAGCTGCTTCGTCAGAAAAGCATTCTGAAACTCAGGTAAAATTTTACCTGCCGGGGACATTTGTAAAAGCAACATAAAATTGTTTAAGCATTTACACTGAAAAGAATGATTTTTCCGAACGATTAGAGCGCTAAACGAACATAAAGACTTTTATTGAATGCTGAATGTTTTCCGGGTTGTGTTTTTGTTACAGCTACTCGACTGTCAGGAGTTTAGATAAAAATGAAGCTCAAATGTAAATACAATAAATATTGTTTCGGGTTCAAAACCTAATTGTTATTTTTGCTTGCCAACAGTTTAGATTGTCTCTGCAGGCTGCCCACTCTTCCCCACCCCCAGTTCTTTCGTTCTGTCTCTCACTGACTCTCTGCTGTCTTTATTTCTCGTCTCTTTCCATCTTGCTGTCTCTTTTTAATTCACGTCTACCACGCATGGGTGATATTTTATCTGCCTGTCTCTACATCTGTGAGTATCTCTCTCTCTCTCTCTCGCAGTCTTTCTTACTCTCTCACACTCTAAGCCTCTGTCTCACTCTTGGTGACATCCTGGGTGTCATCCATCTATTAGTCAGCAGTGCTTGCATTAATATTTAGCCATTAGTGATAATGTTTAATATTATCTGATATATGAATGGCAGCGTTATTGAGAAAGTTGGAACAAGACCATGTCTGGATTCTATCGACAGACAAACAATGAAATGGTTTGCCATCTAGTGAGAATGCAGCCAGACAGAACTGCATGTGAGATTGGATTTTGTTAACAGCAGAAAACCAGAGGGAAGGCAAGGGGAAGACGAAGAAATAGATGGATACACTGTGTAGCTGAAATTTGCAACAAGATGAAAAAAAATCTATCACCCAAGGCAACCGAGAAGCACAAGACAAATGCAGAAAACCTCAACACTGGGCTACAACCTGGTATCAATGAGATGACACAAGAAGAAGAAGATATGTCAATGAAATGATGTATGAAAGGAGGAGACATTAGGGCAGAATGTTAGACAGGCCTTTGTTACCAATTCTGAATCCTTTGAAGAATAATGTGTGTTCGTTGTTTAAGCGTTCGTTTGTACTTCTCGTTATATTGAATCTCTTTTCTTGGTGATTTATCAAACAGTTTATGAAAAGGGGGGGGGGGTGTTGAAGGAGGCTGGGGTGGGGGGGGGGGGCCTACAACTACAAGAGATGACAAGCTGCTATATGTAGGTGTGGTTACACGAATTGGGGAGGTGAGGACTGATCAATCATTTGTGTATTGAAAGCAGTCAGATAGACGTGAGCGTTGAACCATTTGAAATGTAATAACAAATAACGAAAGAATTTCATAGTAATACCAGAAACAATCAACAAACTCTGGGGTTAGTTCACGGTTTTCTATAAAGGATTTAGGAACTAGTGACAAACTCAGGCCCAGCTCCGCCCATCTAGACACTAGTTAACCTTTCAGTTGCTCAAGGTTACAGGGGTGTCACGGTCTACTACTGTAGGTTGCACTCTCTCGTGTGATCAAGATTCAGTGTGTGGTGGAGTGGGGGGGGGGGGTAGGGCCAGTTGTACACGTTACAGGGTCGTTAAAGGTGCTCACATCCTGTAATATAGAGCACGTGTGGTCGCCGGTAGACGCGTCGACCAAGCTGACGTCCCTGCCACTTACACTTGTGCGTCTCACAGGTTAATCATAAGTGTAAACATGGGCGAAGCTGGGCCTGAGTTCGTTATATGTACCAGAATATACAACAAACTTTTTTAAATACAGTTTTTTTCCCTTCCAGAGAGCCGTGTTTACGTATTTGTCTCTCTTTCCTACACCCCCCCCCCCCCCCACCCCCCCCCCCCCCCCCCCCCCCCCCCCCCCCCCCCCCCCCTAACCTTTTTTTTTCTCCCGGCGGTTACCTGACTTCACCAACCATGCAGCCTTGCAGAAAAGCATTCTGTACTGCAGACCAACAGAGCATGTTCCAAAAAGCTCTTTCAACATGGAAAGACATTATAAATAAGTCAAGGAAAGTTCTTGAGCAGTGTAGACAACAGATGGAAGCCGAAGTAAGTTTAGGATTAGCAGTACGATTCTTTCTAGTCTGCCTCCCTTTCTCTGCCTGGGCAACCCCCGCTGTCTGGCAGGCCGATGCACCATGTCTGAGGGACGTACGCCATCCAGAAAGGTCTTGTACAGCAGCCTCTCACGTCGCTGTGTTGATGCTGAGAACAGTCTTAAGAGTGTCTTTATAACACTATTTTTCTGTCCTCCCTGGGACCTCTTTCCTTGCTCTTTTTGGAAGGCGATATTCTAGCATGCAGGTTGTGTGACAAGCCAAACGCAGCTGACGATTCATCAGTATCGTGTGAATGCTAGGCAGGTTTGCCCTATCAAGAACCACAGTATTTGGGATCTTATCTTTCCATTTGATTTTGAGCAGCTTTCTGAGACAAGTTAAATGAAACTGATTCAACTTTTTAGCATGACGCAGATACACAGTCCAAGTTTCGCAAGCGTATAGCAGTACCTGAAGAATTGCAGCTTTGTAAACCTTTAGCTGGGTCCGCAGGGAGATACCACTTCTGTTCCAGACACTGGTATAAAGTCTGCCGAAACTGCAGCTGGCCTTTGAGATTCTAACATTGATCTCATTGTCGATGTTGACTCTCTGAGATAGGGTACTGCCAGGATAAGTGAATATGTCGATTACATTTAGCTTTTGATCATTTACGGTGATAGTGAGATCACAGTAATTTTTTTCTGGGAGCCGGTTGATGGATAACAACAGTGTTATCAGTGTTGATAGTTAGCCCGAAATTGGTACAGGCTTAAAAAAATTTATTGATGATGTGCTGCATATTGGGCTCAGAACTGGAGTTCAGAGCGCAGTCTTCAGCAAATGAAAGGTCTCTAATTTTAGTTGTTTTAGTTTTTGTTTTAGCTCGAAGTCTCCTCAAATCAAACAAGCTGCCATCTGTACGGTAATTTAAAACAAATTCCTGGGTCGTCATCGTCAAAGGCATTGACAAGCAAAGCAGCAAATGTCATACTAAACAAGTTGGTGCAAGCACACATCCTTGCTTTACGCTATTTGATACTGGGAAGGGTCCGACAGTTTTCCCTTCTTCAGCACTCTGGCCTGCACACCTTCATGGAACTGCTGTACAATCCTAATAAACTACTGAGGACAGCCAAATCTAGCAGCTGGATGAAAGTGACTTGCGCAAGGACTTGGATTTAAGTAAGGAAGAGTTCGAATATAAATCTCGACTCTGTGTGTGTGTGTGTGTGAGAGAGAGAGAGAGAGAGAGAGAGAGAGAGAGAGAGAGAGAGAGAGAGAGAGAGAGAGAGAGAGAGAGAGAGAGAGAGAGAGAGAGAGAGAGAGAGAGAGAGAGAGAGAGAGAGAGAGAGAGAAATTGCTCATTATCACATGTGCCCAAGTCCCTCGGGCGTGCCCAGCCAGAGTCAGTGGTGAGAAGTGAGACTAGTCCAGCTGGAAGACCCAACTGCCTATCTTGACAGGAAGACTATACCATGGGTCATTGCCTCTCTATGTTTGATAGCAGTAGTTCTCGTTCTTGGACCAGACAGACACATTGAAGCTGCTGACTACAAGATGGATGACACCCGATATGCCACTAACAGAGAGTGAGTGACCAAGATTCACGAGGTTTCTACCGGTCATGCATTGACCACTGTTTTGATTGTCAAATAAATCAAGTTGACATCGCCGAGCCTCCACAACTTTCAAGTTTGTATTTAGGGAACATTTTGTTGGGATTACCTAATGACTGTAAGCCGCCCTGGTAAAGCGGCCAGACGCTCGATTGCGGATGGAATGTAGTGGGTTCTAATTCCAACGGAGCTAGAATTTTATTTAAAGGTCGATCCAGCCTTAGATGGTTATTAGGCGAAGTCCTTGGAAGTAAAGGCTACCGGCCTGATAATAACCACCGAGTACTTACTGGTCTTTAAAAGGTAGGTCTAACACACTTGAAGTCGTGGAAAAATAGCCCTTTTAACTTCAGTTAATGACCAGTAATAAAAACATACACACACACACACACACACACACACACACACACACACACACACACACGCACACATGTGGATGTATGTAGGCATAATCCTATGCTTAACATTTTAATTCAGTGAGTTAGTTCTTCGTGTGGGTTCCGGGGCCGTTTTATAGGGAAAACAAGAATAGACCCACTGCCTACCCAAAAGCATGTCGTAAAAGTCGACAAATTGGGAGCTTTCTTCGAAGTCAGAGTGCATCTGCCTGGGAGGCAAGGAACTAGGAACAAATGAGTCAGATCTGTAAAACATGCACAAACACTAAGGTGAGTCAGATGGATGAACAACCAGAACTTATCCATCAGAGTTTACTGTAAAAGACGAAGATGCACAAGTGAGTCAGTGCAACAACTCTAAGAGTTTTATTTGAGAGCGTGGAAGGATTTTACAGGGTTTGCTTACATTCTTTCTTTCTTTTCTTTTGTCAAAAAGCGTGGTCTATGAACAACCAGAACTTTCCATCAGAATTTACCATCTCTTCTTGGTCTGGTGTTTCCGCGAGGACGAAGGTGACCAAACCATGAAGTGGGTATGGTCAATAGTGCAACAACTTCTATAAACATAATGGTTAGTCTTCTCTCATGTTTTCTTTGTTAATGTTCTGACGTATAAAGATTGAGAGGAGACAGCAGGGTCAAAATTGAAGCTGGTATGCGACATTTTATTCTTTGCTTCGATCTCTCTGTCTAGAGAATGTTACTTCCCAGCTTAAAATTCATTGCCCAGTCAAAAAAGAGAATGATGGCGAAAAATATTTCCACCCCCCCCCCCCCAACAACATATCACAAAAATCATAAAGTGACAGTTATCATTGTAATGACCGTTTTATTGAGCTCACTTTTGTTGTTTGTCAAGCACATTGTTCGATCTTTACACTATTTCTTGATAGGCGTGTAGACGACAATACAAAGTATTGCAGAAATATTCTGAAAATAGTTTTGCTTTATTGATAATTATGGATGTCAAAAAATTTATATAATTATTTAAAAATATTGATTATTTATTTCTTTTCGTCATATGCACTTTCAAAATTACAATCTAATTTGGAATTGAAATAACCTTTCTAATATCTTATATGTGCGGTTACACAAAAAAACACAGGATAGACATTATTTTGAAATTCAAATAACTTGATTGATTAGTGTAAATATGACTACCGAGAGAGAGAGAGAGAGAGAGAGAGAGAGAGAGAGAGAGAGAGAGAGAGAGAGAGATAGAGAGAGAGGTGAGAGAGAGAGATGAGAATAAAGAGAGCGATTTTGAGATACATGAGAGAGAGACAGAGAGACAGAGAGAGAGAGAAAGAAAGAGAGAGAGAGAGAAAGCGAGAGATAGAGAGAGAGGTGAGACAGTGTGAGAGATGAAGAATAAAGGGTGCGCGTAGAGTGATTTGTGAAGACAGGAGAGAGAGAGAGAGAGAGAAGAAAGAGAGAGAGAGAGAGAGAGAGAGAGAGAGAGAGAAGAGAACTGGAAGGTAAGAGAAGACAATGTCAGTTGCACTTGCTCTGTAAACAGATAGGTCCCCCACCCTTCCCCCCCCCACCCCTTTTTTTTTTTTTTGCATTTACTAATCACTAATTCATGTTCCATTTGTATATTTCTACCGAGTCTTTAATAGAAAAAAACAAAACCGTTAAAAAAATACTACACAACCGTCGAGGTGATCGATAGAAAACATGAGAGAGGATGACAAGGGAATAGACAGATAGAAACAATGTATGTACTTTATTTGTCTAACTAGATGCACTCGTCCACACTAGACTGCATGTTACAACTGGTTGGTGTAACCGTCACAGGCACAATACTTGTAACTTCAATTGAGGTTGAAGGGAGTGTCTGGGATCTGTCCTATAGATCTACCATAAATATATGTTATACTTTTTTTTTCCCTCCAGTTTAATTATAAATAAAATAATTGAAAACTATTTTTAAACATAAAAGACAAGTGCGTTTCTGTTTTTATGAGCAGTTTGTACACTTACAGTTAAAAATCGAATTAATGTAATAACAGTTATTTTTAATTATAGATTAAGAACCCAATCCCCCTCTTGTTGATCACATTGTATTATGCTTGAAGGGGTGGGGGCGTGTAGTCGTTTCCATATACTTACCTGGGGGGGGGGGGTGTGAGGGGGCGCCACCTGAAAAAAAGGTTAGCGACCATCGGTCTATAGGATCATGGATCTACTATCGTTTGCCTGGTACATTGGTGATGTAAAAAGTGCCCTTTCCTCCTTCCTGCCCATAAGAGTGCAGGTACTAAGCGATTACCTGGGAGTGGTTGCAGTATTAATTAAGTTCCTCATTTGTAACGCTGTACCGGAAATCGCCGACCGTCTTAGACGCAAAACCTAACGAGGTAACGGTTCTGTTTGGTCACGTTCGAAACCGATCGAGACGTCGCGACGAGATTATGTCGAACCGAGGTCCTGACCTTACCCTGACTTCCCGAGATTGATCAACCCTTATTGACTTGACACTAATCTGTAAAGTAGATTAGTCTGCGGTCCATAATTCTCAGACATGGTAAATATACTATATCACAGCACCTGCAAAGGAGGTAAGTAAACATTTTTTTCAGATCTGGCTTCTTTGTATCCAGACTGTCTTCTCACTGGCAAATTTTTCCGACTCCGGGGGAATTTCAATAACTATGAGGTTTTGAACAAGGGATCACCATCACGGGACACAGGTAGTAACCCATAAGTGCTCCGGTCTTCTTCTAACTCAAGTCTGAGGCTCAACACAGTGCACAGGCTCTGTAGCACCGGCGAGGATCCCGAAATACTTTGGGTTGAATTTTAACTTCTGATTTTGCCCGGGCAGCGTCGTTATGCTACTCTTTTCGATTTCCAACAGCCAAGAGATTTTTTACATTTCCAACAATGCACACGGTAGTTTGATCTCACTGCCCAGAGACCAGGGAGAATTACTAGAAGTCATAGTCCACCTGAAAAAAATCCAATGGTTACAAAAATATACTGAAAGGTAAGATGGCAACTGTAGTTTTGACCATCACATATCGATAGGCACGCTGACACATAGAACACGTTGGAAAAGATAAGGCGGTGGGTGGGGGGGGGGGGACAGAGAGACGCGCCCATATACATTTTCTATGCATAACAATGGCTGGGGTCCGAGGGATCTGGTCTGATTTTTAGAAGCACAATAATAATAATAATTATTATTAGTATAAACAAGCTGAAAAAACTGCTCTTATATTTTAAAGAACAATTCTAGGAACATAGAGGACCAAGATGGGAAAAAGTTGTCATTCTACAAAATCTGAGCAACAAAGAAAACTGACTGACAAATACCATTTATCACACACAAATGAAATACAAATTCAACAGTGGTTAACAATAGAACAATATTGAAAGACGTTTCTCTTACAGGAAGTGGCAAAGATCGCCTAGTTCAACTTAAAAATTCGCTAGCTATATTTGATAAAATATTTTTTCCGGTAGCTTTGGTAGAGCCTAACCGAATGATTTCGCAGACCGAACACTAAACACAACTAGTGCAAGTAAAAGTAATAGACCCCTTTTTCCACGCCAGTACAATTTTTATACTTATATTGACTAATCGGCACTCTACAGGCCATGTGATCAACACCTTGCCTGTCGCCTTTACTTCCCAGTAACTTACCGGGTGTCCATTTTAGCCTAAGCTGAGTTGGTGATCCAAGGTGATGCGTAAAAAAAATCCGACTCGATAAGGATTCGAAGCCAGGACCTTCAGGACGACAGGTGAGCTTTAAGGAACCTAACAAAAAATAAATCTGGTAATTATTCAGAGCCCTTTTATAAGTGCGAAGGATCAGCTACATGATGATAATGTTGATGCTGATCGCTCGTGGTGCCTCCAAACCTGGCTTGAGAAACCACGCATTACCAAATCCCACAGACTTTCCTGGTCCGCGGCGTCAGACAATTTGTATTTTATTTTCTCAAGTGGAACTACAGTGCTCAACACGGTGGCTTGTCCGGAACAATGAGTATCCCAGGACACAGACTAGCTCAGCAGACGTGGCTCGGGTCTTAGTTTATTATTCCGCGTATTATAGTTAAAACACACTGGGGCAGGTATTCAGTGCAGTAGCCCAGACTTTACGGACAGCAGCCCAGACCACACGCAGTTGTTATTAGTGTGTGCTTCTTCTTTTTTAATGTAATTTTTGTCAAACCGTTTTGTAGCACTGACGAAACAGGGTTTTCGCGTCTGACTGTTTGTACAATGTGCTACTGTCGTTGTAGTTTCTTGGTAATGAAATACTTAAACACTTTCAAAGAGGTCTGGCCGACACTTTAGGAAGCAGAGGAATACCATAAAATATGCCATTCTGACAAGAGTAGTTTCTATAATAAAACTGGAAACGATATAAAAACAGGGCAAAAAGTGTAGGTAGCGGGAGAAAAAAAAAAAGCAAAAAATAAAGAGAGCCAAAAGAAGAGCTGAAGGAGATATCAGAAAAAAGGTGATAATGATGACGATGATGATAATGAAGCAGCTTCTTCTTCTGCCTCTTTCTTCTGCTCCTCCTCTTGTTTCTGTTTATCTTTCCTCATCCTCTTCTTTATCCTCCCCATTTCCTTTTTCTCCACTTTCATTCCTCTTTCATCGCCGTGTGGGCGCATGAGCCCTATTATGGGAAAACAAGAATAGATCTACTACTTCATTTCCAGCAAGCGTGTCCTAGGAGTCGACTAAATTGGGACTTCCTTCGAAGTCGGAATGCATCTGTCCGAGATTAAGGAACAACCAACTGCACACAAATAAGTCAGTAAAATGGATGTACAAGCAAAACTCAGGCCCTGGCACAAAGCCAAAGCCCAAGTGGACGAACAACAAAGAAAATTATGGTTCCCTCTTTGCCTTTTGTGTCAATGTAGTTAGGATGTTGGTTCTTGTTCTTCTGGAAGTTTCTATCATAGACACTTGACACAGCTGAAGAGTTTCTCTGATGTTATATTTCCCACCTCGTTCTCCACCTACAGGGGCTCTATATCCTTTTCCCTATTTGGTATACCCTTAAAGTTAGTTGCGTATTCTTTACAGGACGTTACAGAACCAACCCTAGCATGTTTTAGCTGTTGTGGTTTTCTAGGCAAATTTAGGTCCAGTAGTTTGCCATTGCCTTATTGACGGTCGGCTTCTCGATACCACTGTCAAAATCATCGCAAGGCGCAGGTCCCACAGCTGGTATCAAACCCAGCATCTCATCATTACGAAGCGCGTTTGCAGCGCCTATGCCACAGACAACGTCAGTAAACCTTTAGTATTCAGTAAGTGACCAACACAAGAGATGGTGACAAACATTACCATTCTGAGTAATATGTGTGTTGGTTTTGATTAACATGGCAGTAAACAGAAGCAATCAAATGGGGAACCCTTCAGGACATAAAGACATTATATATTAAACTTGAAAAAAAAAAATATATATATATATATATCATCAGGTGCCTTGCCGACTGGCGTGGGCGATCATGCTTCTCCATAACCTGCGATCACCTGCATCATGTATCAGTTCGTGTGCCGACACACCTCCATGCCATGCAACAAGACTGTCAAGCATCTTCTCCCGTTGTCTTCCTCTATCCCTTTTTCCACAGATCTTTCCAGTGGTCACAACATGTTCTATTTTCCCTCTTCTCATAACACGGCCTTGTCAAATAAGGCAGAAATTCACTTGCAGTGGATTCCGTCTCACTGTGGCATCAAAGGCAATGAAAGCGCAGATGCTTTAGCCAAGGAAGGCAGTAACAAACTACAGACCTACCAGCCACTATCTTTTCCAGAAGTCAAAACTCTCATTAAGAGAAAATCAGAAACAGACTGGAAAAACAACACTGGTTATGACTACGGAAAAGATTTTCTGAGGCACTTGAACAGAACAGACCAAGTCACAGTTTTTCGCTTACGCACTGGACACTGCAGACTCAATAAACACTCATATAAATTAGGTATGAGCCAAACAGCTCTCTGCCAGTGTCTTCGTGCTGAACAGACTCCAGAACATGTCCTGCAAGACTGTCCTCTCCTGGCGGAGCTGCGGAGCGACATATGGCAACACCCAGTAGAACTGACAACTAAGCTTTGGGGAAACCTAAGAGACCTTGAAAAGACATCCCAGTTTATGACCCACAGTGGATTATGCGCATGACCAGAGATCGCTGAAGAAGAAGATAACACGGCCGAAAAATGATGACTGTCTCCTTCTGATGTCTGTGATAAGTTGTCTTCGGGCTCCCGCCTCTTTCAAAACCTCTTGGGTGCTCTTTTTGCCTGTCCAAGGTATTCTAAGCATTCTTCTGTAAAACCACATCTCTGAGGCCTCTAAAAATTGTTTGGCCTGCCTACCGATATATATATATATATATATATATATATATATATATATATATATATATATATATATATATATATATATATATATATAGTTTCTGTGGCCCCAGGATTCCCATCTGTTTACTTATGAGTAAAACATGCAACACAGTGATGAAACCGACCAATCATGTGTCTTTCTTAAATGTTCGTTGCATTTCGTCATTGTAGACGTCTTTATGCGGCTCTGCCGTCATTGAAAGATGATAGATTCTATTTCTGTTTATCCTAAAGCCTTCGAATTTTTATGTTGTCCAGTGTATCCTTTTATTTTATGTTTCTTTCTATGAGTGTCCATCAATATAGTATGCTTCCTCACAACATACAATCGTTCGTAGCCCACCTTGACCAGTCCAACGATTGTAATGTACCACTTCTACTCAACGTGTTGCTTTCTGTCGCACACATTTATTTTTGCAACTTCCCATACAAAAACAGTTATTCAAGTCCCAATAGTTAGAACATTATCTGCTTCCTTTAAGGCCCTACGAAATCTGGAGCTCACATGCTCCCCCACCACCCACCCCTCCCCCTTTTTTCTCAACCTTGTCCACAAAAATTGCATACCATCCTCAGACAATATCGTGAGCCAGTAGTCACCAGCCTGGGTGAAGTTCGGAAGTTCCAAGGTGGGCGTCAAGCAATTTTTCAGAGAGTGCAATTTGTATATGAAATAATCTGTTTTGCTAACATTTTTTTTCCCCTGGTCTGAATACACACATATAATATGTGGAAAAAAAAAACTATTTATAAACAAACAATCGCTGTTGTGTGTGTGTGTGTGTGTGTGTGTGTGTGTGTGTGTGTGAGTGTGCGTGTGTGTTTGTGTGTGGTGTGTGTGTGTGTGCGGTACATAGTGTCATAAAAAAATATCGTAACACGTGAATGTAATTATAGATTAGGAAAACATTCGAACTTTTTTTTTAAATCATTTTTTGTAAAGAATGTTGGGGGGGGGGGGGGGGAGGCGCCGTATACTCAAAGGGGCGCCACCTGACAAAGGCTGGAGACCACTGGTGTAACAGGATGCACCAGTCATCTTTCCATGCAAAGAAGTTCTCAACCTAACGTCACTCTTACCTTCCCTTATCATTGTTATCAGGCTGTTTTTAATTTGTTTTTATTCCTTTGACCTCCTGGTTCCAATACAGACATTCTACTTATATTGTTATCACATGTTCTCAACATGTGTAATATCCAACACCAACGTCTTTTCCTCACCTCTTGATTCAATGGAGTTTTGTTTAATTCTGTCCCAGAATTCTCTTTAGAGATACTAATCATTACCATCATCAAATGCCTTGCCGACTTGCGTGGGCGATCATGCCTCTCCACAAACTGCGATCTAGAGATGCAATGCGGAACATCTAGTAAATCCACAAAAAAGTCTACAAATGTTGGGCCTCGTTTGCAACGTTCTGTAAAGCAGTGTTCTTCAACCCATGGATCGTGGCTCATTTGTGGGCCGTGCAAAAGTCAAAATAGGCCTCCAGACATTTCCGCCAAATGTAACTAGAAAATAATGCCTATTAAAAGTTATGGAGCTGTCATACTTGTGTTTACTTTTATTTTTGACTTCCCATCTGTGTGAAAAGGCTTTCTTCGCCATAATAAAACCAGAGAAATTGAATGAATATTATTGCTGTGCTCTGTCTTTCAGAAACACCACTTTAGCCACGCATATCAAATTTCTAGACTTTAAGCAGCACCAGGTGTCACATTTACCGAAAATTATAATTTTGTGTCAGGATTTAACACAAATCTAGACTGATTTTTTTTCTTCTTCTTCTGTCTTTGATTAGAGTCGGCTCTGTGGCTAAGTCGATGCGAACGCTTCGTAATGCCGGGATGCCAGGTTCGATCCCAGCTGCGGGCCACTCGCCTTGCGTTGGTTTCGACAGTGGTATCAAGAAACCCGACCGTCCAGAGAGCAATGGCAAACAACTTGATGTAAACTTGCCTAGAGAAAGCACACAACAGCCAGGGGCTCTTAGGGTTGGTTCGGCAACGTCCTGTTAAGGATACGCAACTAACCTTTGATTAGATGTCAGGTGGGCCAAGAAACGGTTCCCAGTTTCTGTGGGCCGCGAGTGTAAAAGGGTTGAGAAACGCTGATGTACATAACATTCGACTGGTTTTCATACCAAAAATTCAGTGTGTCCCAAACTAGTGCACATTTGTTCTTCCACAGGATCATTTAATTCCAGCTTGGGGTTGGCCAGAAATCCACGCCAACTTCCATCTGCATCAACTGTCCTGTACAAACAGATACAAACGGTTGCACGTGACTGGTTTTAGCTTTGAAGAAATCTTTCCCAAACAGCTTTTCACTGACCGGTGTCGTATCAGATTCGTAGCCGGTGAAAATTTCACCCCCATGCTGGTAAGGTATCCGCTTGTATCGCCCTCATCTGTAAACAAAGGCTCAACAGTGGTCATCACGTGCTGTCTCGGGTTACTCCGCCAGGACTATTTTCTAATTTAGATTTTATTTAGGGCAGTCAGAGATAGGCAGATAGTAGTCCGCGGAAGAATTTTACGTTTATACTAGGCAAGGGGCATTTAGTTCTTTCGACTACCCTAGAAAAATGACAGAGTGCATTAACTCTTGGTCTACATAGGATAATCACATTAGTGAGCATGTTTTCTGGTACAATGTCCAGAATTCAGTGCATGATGGTGGGACAGGTTGTCTCAATATTGGGGTCTAGGTTCAAGTTCCAGTTATGCACATGTCTCCAAGTACAGGGTCCAATTTTCATTACATGATAGGGCGTTAGTTTTCTCAATTCCAGTTTCAAATTCCAACTGCATGAAAGAATTAAAAAATACTCCACATTCAACCTGCTCCATTATATTTGTGATTCTGATTATTTGTGCATTGGCTGATATTTGTTTATTTGTGCCTACGTTATTGGCTTAGTTTTCCTCTTCCGGTACACGGTCTATTCCTTCATGCATGGGTACTATTTTTTTTAATTGTTTTGCTTTCTTCTCTTGTTTTGATTGTAATAGGGATCCGTGTTTTTAATTTCTGTTCGGGTGAGGGTTCTTTGCGTTGACTGCCTGAGTCTCATGTGATGTGGTCCTGAGACAGTTCGGTTCTGTCAATGATTCATTTCTCATGTATCGTTGTCTAGGTTTAATTACTATGCACAAGTAATGTGTGCTTGTAATGCACAAGTCTTCAAATGCGTTGATTCAGGTTTCAGCATCCGATAGTAGGCATGTCCCCTATATTGACAGAGATTTCGGCCACTGAAACAGGACACACTTCACGGTGCAATAATCCAGCTTTCAGATCAGGCTCACTATCAGCATTATGTGTCGTGTTGATAAGCATAGGCTGTCGTGCCTCGTCATCCCGCATGACCACCAGAAGTGTCCTTGTCTCGCTCTCATCCATATGGCTAAGTCATCAAGGTATTTATCTCTGTCTTCCACTTGTTCTTTGTCCAACAATCTTGTCAGTTGTTACCAACTTCTTAAATCCGTTTCCTTTTCACAACATATCCCCCCCCCCACACACACACACACAAATCTACCACTGCTTACGTCTAATTTCTCTTCTATGGTTACAGTTTTTTTCTGTCTCGGGGACGACGATCTCGTGTTTTTCTATCATTTCATGACTTTCTGTTTTCTTCGAAGTCGGAGTACAGCTGCCTATGAGGCAGGGAAATAAAAAACGGCTGTACACGCAAAAATCAGGTCCAGGTGAAAGCCAAAAGTCCAAGCGGACGATTAACCGGGACCTTCCACTGGAATTCACAGCCGGTGATCGATTAATAAAAATAAAAAAATGACTTCCTGTGCATTCTTTTCCGAAACCACATCTCCGCTACCAGTACATCTGTTTCAGCCTTTCCGTTTATTGTCCATGACTCGCATGCATCCAGCAACAAAGGTTGTATTTTGTGTCAAGCTAAAGGGCATGTTTTGTTTTAGCTATCCTTATTCTGATCTCTGCAAGGCATCTTGTTTGAGATGTTAGGTCTGTCAGACATGACAGGTTGTATATTTCCTACTTTAATGACGCTGTTTCATGTTGTTGCTTTTTTTTTTCCTTTGTGTTTTGCTGTTCTTACTTGGCAACTGTTTAAAAAAAAACTGACACTACTGCCTGTTTTACCACTTTTTAGATTGATATAGACAGTAAGTCCTTGAGCCTGATAATTTAGGACCACCTGGCTAGTGCTGTCGCCACGGACTGTGCATGTTAGAATGTTCAATCAAGTCGACTTAGCAACATCATCTGCAAAAATAGGATCTTAAATTGTGTTTTTTTCCCAGCCTAGCCGATACCTGTATTTTCGGCACTTATTTCTTCTTACGCTGTTACGTGGTTTACGGCTAGGCTACAACATATCTCATTTCAGCAAACTCAAACTGTGTTTTGCCAGACGCCTTTAGGCAAAAGTGAGTTAATTCTTGTTTTTGACACCAAATGAGAGCCTGGAAAGCACTCATTGATCGTTACTATAAGGCCATGCAAATTATAATAATAATAATAATAAAACAGATGATGTGGTACATTTTGCATTTAAAAAAAAAGTCAAACTACAAATTTAAGAAGTGATAAATGAACTAAAAAAAAACAAACAGATCAAGCAGATATTCCACAGGAAGCAAAAGACATTACAGATACAAACAATTTTGCTCTTTTGGGAAGCAATTTTGATGCCAACATAACACCAAGAAAGACATTATGACATGCATTGGTACGACAACAAAAGCTAGAGATCCGTTGCATCCAATCTTAACTGCGAAGACGGCACCCGATTAGGATTCTACTGAGTGTACGCGAAGTTTATACCTACTCTAACTAGATATTATCATTTCAAAACAGCAATACTTCTGTATACAAAACACAGAGAATTCCAGATATGTATGCATTTCCCATGTAGAGCGTACCAAGAAGAACGCTGACAGAAAATAACCTGTCATAAGTCTGCACCAGCCGATCTGGAAAGATTTGCTCTAGCTCCAAGCTCGCGTCGTCTTCATTTATCTGTCTCCTGCCTCCGCTCACGTTCGCCTTGTTTTCCCTGGCCTCATCTGCCCTGTCAGACGTGAGCACTTGTTGCACCTTCCGTAGCGTCAGGTCTGCTGATGAGTAAACTGTCTGGAAGTAGGAAGAAGTAACGAATCTTAGACTCAAACACGCACACGAACGAGCAAATACACGTGTACAGTTGTAGACCCAGATAACACACACATATGTGGATAGAAGCAGAAACATGAAGACACAGATACACGTACACAGCACACACACAAAGATAGACACACATACATGTATGCACAGACACAAAGATAGACACACATACATGTATGCACAGACACAAAGATAGACACACATACATGTATACACAGGCACAGACACAAAGATAGACACACATACATGTATACACAGACACAGACACAAAGACAGACACACATACATGTATACACAGGCACAGACACAAAGACAGACACACATACATGTATACACAGGCACACACATAAAGAAAAAGAAACTTGTGCTCGAAAATCACTTCAGAATAGTCTATCCCACATGATGTAGCAAGAGTATTTTTCCTGTGAAGTGAAATACTTCAGTTATTGTCGCCCATAAACCTTGCATGTGTAAAATGTTTGGCTTCTTCCATGAATTTTTTTAAAATTGCTCCAAAAAAGATATTACACCAAAACGACAAATAACACTTACCGAACCCCCCCCCCCCCCCCCTTTTCCCCCGCCACCACCAACTCCATGTTTTCTTTTCAACCTCCAAATAAGTTATAATTAGGGTACAACAAGAGTCGGCGTCTGTGGCTTTGGCATAGGGAACGCTCTTCGTAATGATGGGATGCGGGGTTTGATTCCATCTGTCAACTATTTGTCTTGCGTTGGTTTTCACAGTGGTATAAAGCGCTGACCGTTCAGTAAGCAATGGCAAACTACTAAACATAACATTTGCCAAGGAAATCTACCACAGCCAAAATATCCTGGGGTTGGGGGCTGCAATGTCATGTAAAGGATAAGCAACTAACTGTTCATCCTCAGAAGCCATTACCCAATACTTTCATTGTTCCCTTAGTTAGTCCCACGAAAAATAATTTAGTGTTTTAATTACTATATAGTCATATTTTTGGACACCAAGCCAACAAAGAGAAGCCACCCAGCCTTTCAGTTTGTTGTTGTTCCCCCCCCCCCCCCCCTCCCCCTTTTTTCCGTTTTGTGTGTGTGTCTTTTGTCCGAAGTAACTTGGCCTCTATAACTGTCTGAACTTAATCACAAAGTGTACATGTATAGCAGCTACAACCATGTGGTGAACGATAGAAGAATGGGTACGCATAATTTGTCTTCCTTTCTGTTATCGTTCGATAGATATGTCCCTTCGGGCTGATACCTAAATACTAACCCTAACCATCATGAGATTAAAAATATTAATCTGGATCTCAGACCAACAAGACAAATTCCCAGATACCAGGTTCAACATCCAAAGAAGTTATCATTAGGGCACCTGTCATAGCTGCAACAGCCAGGTGTAACATGTAGCCCTGTGCTGCACCAGTCAGGTGTAACATGTAGCCCTGTGCTGCACCAGTCAGGTGTAACATGTAGCCCTGTGCTGCACCAGTCAGGTGTAACATGTAGCCCTGTGCTGCACCAGCCAGGTGTAACATGTAGCCCTGTGCTGCACCAGCCAGGTGTAACATGTAGCCCTGTGCTGCACCAGCCAGGTGTAACATGTAGCCCTGTGCTGCACCAGTCAGGTGTAAGATGTAGCCCTGTGCTGCACCAGTCAGGTGTAACATGTAGCCCTGTGTTGCACCAGTCAGGTGTAACATGTAGCCCTGTGCAGCACCAGCCAGGTGTAAAATGCAATCCTGTGTTGCACCAGTCAGGTGTAACATGTAGCCCTGTATCGCACCAGCAATGTTCAACATGCAACCCTCTGTAATAGGTCGCCCTGTGCGGCCCCAGCCAGGTGTAACATTCAACTTGCAACACTGTGCGGTACCAGTCAGGTGTAACATGCAACATTCCGCCCTGTGCGGCACCAGTCATGTGTAACATGCAACATTCCGCCCTGTGCGGTACCAGTCAGGTGTAACATGCAACCCTTTTCGGCACAAGCCATTTGTATTATGCAACATGCCGCCCTGTGTGGCACCAGCCAGGCGTAATATCCAAGCCTGTGCAGCACCAGCCAGGTGTAACATGCACCATGCAACCCTGTTTGACACCAGCCATGTGTAACATTCAACATGCCGCACTGTGTGGCACCAGCCAGTGTAAAATGCAACCCTGTGCAGCACCAGCCAGGTGTAAAATGCAACCCTTGCAGCACCAGCCAGGTGTAAAATGCAACCCTGTGCAGCACCAGCCAGGTGTAAAATGCAACCCTGTGCAGCACCAGTCAGGTGTAACATGTAGCCCTGTGCTGCACCAGTCAGGTGTAACATGTAGCCCTGTGCTGCACCAGTCAGGTGTAACATGTAGCCCTGTGCTGCACCAGCCAGGTGTAACATGTAGCCCTGTGCTGCACCAGCCAGGTGTAACATGTAGCCCTGTGCTGCACCAGTCAGGTGTAAGATGTAGCCCTGTGCTGCACCAGTCAGGTGTAACATGTAGCCCTGTGTTGCACCAGTCAGGTGTAACATGTAGCCCTGTGCAGCACCAGCCAGGTGTAAAATGCAATCCTGTGTTGCACCAGTCAGGTGTAACATGTAGCCCTGTGCTGCATCAGCCATGTGTAACATGTAGCCCTGTATCGCACCAGCAATGTTCAACATGCAACCCTCTGTAATAGGTCGCCCTGTGCGGCCCCAGCCAGGTGTAACATTCAACTTTCAGCACTGTGCGGTACCAGTCAGGTGTAACATGCAACATTCCGCCCTGTGCGGCACCAGTCATGTGTAACATGCAACATTCCGCCCTGTGCGGTACCAGTCAGGTGTAACATGCAACCCTTTTCGGCACAAGCCATTTGTATTATGCAACATGCCGCCCTGTGTGGCACCAGCCAGGCGTAATATCCAAGCCTGTGCAGCACCAGCCAGGTGTAACATGCACCATGCAACCCTGTTTGACACCAGCCATGTGTAACATTCAACATGCCGCACTGTGTGGCACCAGCCAGTGTAAAATGCAACCCTGTGCAGCACCAGCCAGGTGTAAAATGCAACCCTTGCAGCACCAGCCAGGTGTAAAATGCAACCCTGTGCAGCACCAGCCAGGTGTAAAATGCAACCCTGTGCAGCACCAGCCAGGTGTAAAATGCAACCCTGTGCAGCACCAGCCAGGTGTAAAATGCAACCCTGTGCAGCACCAGCCAGGTGTACAATGCAGCCCTGTGCGGCACCAGCCAGGTGTAACATGTAACAGTGTGCGGGTATAGAGAGTATCTCCTGTTGTCTCCCCACCACCCCACCCCATTTTGTTTTCTTTGGAGTGCTACGGAAACATTTGTGATCATATTGAATTTCCTGAATCTCAAATTTTGAAGCAAGCCAACAGGGTAAATCCGTGATGACCCGTCCAACAAGGTAATAATTGGGGTACCCGTCACAGTTGCACTTGTTTGGTTTAACCTTCAACCTTGGGCGGGTATGGAGGTGCTGTAACGGATAATTTGTCGCTAGTAATCGACCATGCTATTATTGGAAGGCTTCACATTGTGCACTTAATTAACCTCGGCTTCTATTTTTCTTGTCAGTAGGTGTAACCATGTTTGAAACTGCCTGCGTGCACTTGTTCCCCTTAAGAGCTCCATTCATTACATTTGTGAGAAAAGCGTCATCCTATCGCAACCATCATATTCCCTTCTTGCCATCATCTTTGAAGGGTCCCGTGTTTCGTTCTCATTTTCTCAGGTTACCTCCCTTTGCCCCACAGCAGTCAATTATCTCCCTTGTAGGTTCTCGGGGAGCCTGCGTGAGCCAATTCTCGAGGAGGTGATTGTGCTTCAAGAAGAAATAGTCGCTATAAAAATATCTTATCTAAGACAAAAAATTCAAATACACAGAAAGAAACAAATGTAGGTTCAGACTGGGAGTTGACAATATTGTAGGCGTTTTGTTCTGAAGTAATATTGCCAAGATACTGAGACTGTCAACGTTAACTCAAGTTACTTTATATGCAACAGTTGATAAAACAAAATAATTGAACTCACACATTCATTCACTCAACAGCACACAACTGCCGGCTTAAAAAACATATCATCTAAATTCCTTACGTCCTTTTCGGGACGTAATTTTGTATTATTTGAAGCCCCACTCTGGCTTTTGCCAGGGGCCGCCATATAGGCAGGCCATAAATTTGGCCAATTGTCTGAACGCGGTTTCTGGGACCTTTCCACGGTGATCCTCATCCACATGGTGGCAATTTTGTGTAATCGGGTGTTTATCGCTTGTGTGATGTCCTAGTGGGGTAGAAAGTCAGTCTGTCAGTCAGTCTGCCGGCTCATCATCATCATCATCATGTATCTCGCCCGTAAGGGTGGGCTGGCATGTTTCGCCATCTGACAAAATTACCAATCAGTTCGATGTTTTTGTCTCGCCTCATCCATCTGGTCAGGCCTTCGGGTATTGATCTCTTTGCCTTCCATGTGCTCTCTTTCCGTCAATCTTGTTGTTCTCGAGTCCACATCTTCTCATAATATGTCCAAAAAATATTGACTTCTTACGTCTAATTGTTCTAATCAGTTAACGACGTTCATCTGTGTCAGTAAGGACTGCCTCATTTGTTTCTCTGATCATCCACGATATTCGTTGCATTCTTCTCAAAAACCACTTGTCTGCCGCGAGGAAATGTGTTTTCGCTTTGTCTGCTTGTTGTCCATGTCCCACATACACATAACAATATAACAACACCGGTTCTACATGACATTTTAACACTCGTTTTCTCACTGCAAGTGACATCTTCTTACTAGTGAGAATCTACCTTGGCCATGGCGGTTCTTGTTCTAATTTCTGCAAAGCATCTTGCTTCAGATATTACAACTGTTCCTAAAAAGTTTACCCATTAACTTGCTTAAGAATTTGTAGTTTAATTGTATTTCACTACAGTCTACTCACTGCAGTTCACAATGTCCCAGCATGTGATCCTGTCGGTGACAGATTATGTACTTCGAATGCTTACCATATCAAAGAGTCAGCTGATGAAATTTGAACTCATTCAGAATGAAGCCATGCGGGTAATTCTGGGATGTAGAAGAGGTACACCGATAGCATCTATGAGAAATATGCTTCCACTGACAAATATTGCAGGTAGGCTTAAAGTTCTGCAAGCAAAGTCATTTCTCAGTGTAGATGCTGACAAGAAGCACCTTCTGCATGAATACCTACGTAGAGCTAATGGTCAAAGACTGAAAAGAGACAGGTCTTGGATGGCGCATGATGAAGACTGGCCAGCTGGTGCTGCAGAATCAGAAGTTCATCCAATGATTCATGACAATTATCGCCCAGATAATGTTATTATTTGTACAGATCTCTCTGTTTCGAGAGGCAGACAAAGTGCATAAGGTTTCATAGCAAAAGCGAAAAGATGTCGCTTAGTGAAACAAAACCTGGCACATGATATCACAACGTTTAGTTTGATAATGGAGGTAGAGGCCGTCACTGCTGCCTACCGCTGGACTGAGAATCAGCTGTACACACATGCCGTGATTGCCACTAATTCACAGAACATGTTGAGAATGGTGGAGACATGCATGCTCTGTTCAAAGTGGCAAGCATCGGTTCAGAGTCCCGGGTAGTTAGCGTCCTCTGGATATGTGCTCAAGGGTATGTCGGTGTGTTAGGAAACGAACACGCAGATGGACTTACCAGTTCTGCACCACTTAGTGGTGAATTAATGTATGACAGGCTAAATGTTGGAGCGAGTGAATAGTGCAGAGGCACAAATAGATCATTACAGTCAAAGAAGAAAGTCGCTGCAAAGAGTTATCAGGGGATCTGGTCGACGCTCAACGTTCAAATGAAAGGCTAGACGGATATTCAAGCAGACAGTTACTGATGCAATTAGAATTAGAACTCTTCCATTGCTGCTGAAGATAGAGACGGAGCATTTATGCAAGTATGCCGATGGCATTCTTAATTCAACATTCAACATTTTTCTTCTTTCTTCTTCTTCTTCTTCTTCTTCTTCTTCTTCTTTTTCTTCTTCTTCTTCTTCTTCTTCTTCTTCTTCTTCTTCTTCTTCTTCTTCTTCTTCTTCTTCTTCTTCTTCTTCTTCTTCTTCTTCTTTCTTCTTCCTATTTTTCTTCTTAGTGTTAACCGGCTGTAAAATCAAGCTGAAATTTCTGGTTGTTTGTTTACCTCTGGACTCTGGTGGTCTTATCCCAGAACTTGCGTTTTGCATGTACATTCGTCTGATAGATCCTGCTTATGTGTATGCAGAATATTAGTTTGTCGCTTTATTATTGTATATTAAAATATGTCTGAGTGGAATAATTTTCAAGTGGGGCAAATAGGGCAGAATGTAAGACTGGCCAACGGGCTTAATCCTCAACTCTTTAGATATAAACTTTGCTCGTTTTTCTTTTGCCTTTAAAAAACTTTGTTTATAATTTATGACCAAGGAATGTAAGAATGTGGATGGGCTGAATACGAAAGTTCACATTCAAGGCAGCCTGTGAAACAAGAATAACTAACTGCAGGGCTGATTTCCTGCTGAAACCTCACTTCAAACCGACCTAACTGTAAACACGGCGAAATTTCTATGACATAAATAGGAAATGAGTAATGTAGAATTGAGTGTGTTAGTTGACACAGTTTCACAAAATAATATTTCACAGTAGAAATCGGCGAAGCCAGAAAATAACAGTATCCATAATGAAAGAAAGTGTATGCAATAAAAAGGGAAGACCCATTACAGACAGAAGCGATATTCTCATGGACGCTTGGGGATGAGACGAGTTGAGTAAATGATTCGACATGCATGATTGCTGTTTGTCACCGCACCTCGCCGAGACCATCTCACAAAGTGAAGTCTAGCGTGTGCAAGTTTACAGCTGGCGTTAACTAGGGCGCTTCTGTTAGCAGAAAATTATAACAGGAAGCTGTCAATTGTTACTGTGGAGATAAATAATGTCAGTGTTAGCCAGCAGGGAATGGGGAGGAGTGGGGGAGGAAGAGGGTTTAGAATTTTTGACTTAATGGAACTTATACTTGTCTATTTTTTTTTCAGCGGTTCCGGTCATGACCATTGTAGACGTTTAGTCGAAGTTTTGTCCTAATTTTTCCATTGTTAGCTTTTGGTCGAGGTATGTTCGATCATGTCCATTGAAGACTTTCGGCAGAGGCATGTCCAAACAGGTCCAGGTTAATGGTTAAATCCATTGTAAACCCTCGATACAGGTATTGTCCGAATTGTTCCCACTGCAAGCATATGGTCTAAGTATGACCGATTCCGTCTCTTGTAAGGCAGGCGGCTGAGTTAACAAGGAACTGAAAGAAGTGATCTGGCAAGAATTTTTGGCCGTAGAGAAAGAACTTAACCGGTTAAGAATCCATATGTTCTTTGGTGAAACAAAGTGATCACTGCGTATTTGATGTTTTGCAGTTTTGCCTGTTGTATGTCAGTGATGATTTTGTATATTTTTAACTGCATTGTTCAATTGGGGAATTTAATTGAGATAAGGAGTTTGTAATAATTTTACTGATCTAATGATGTTTTTAAATTTGAAAACACCCATGTTTACAAGATGTTTAGATTATTATTGCCATTATTTATGTAACTTCTAACTCTGAAAGTATGAGTTCATTATCCCATTTTCTTGGGCCTAATCATGCTTTGCTTATACATCGGTTGCAGTTTTTTTTTTGCTGTTGATTGTATATTCATGATGCTACAAGCAACTAATAATGTGTGTTATGTCATAACAATTTTTTTTTTATTCCGTTGAGGACTCTATGTGGTTTAAGGTTTTCAGGTTTTGAACAACGGATCAACATCAACATCACGGCACACGGATGTAACCCCTAAGTGCTCCTTTCCTCTTCTAGCTCAAGTCTAAGCCTGAAGAAGCTCAACACTGTGTACAGGCTCTGTAGCACCGGCGAGGATCCTGAAATACTTTGGGTAGATTTTTAACTCCAAATTTTGCCCGGGCAGCGCCGCTAGGCTCCTCTTTTTGATGTCTAACTGTCAAGGGTATTTTTTACAATTCACACGGGCCTCAGATCTCACTACCCAGAGACAAGGGGTAATTACTAGAAGTCCAAGTCCACGTGAAAAAAATTCTAGCCCTCTCCGGGGATTCAGCTCGGAGCCTCTAGCACTGGAGGCGGTACCATGACTTGAGACCACGCAGCCCCCTCGTATATGGTTCTCAGTGCAACGAAGGTATGGCGGACTGAATCAAAACAGGGACTAGCTCATTGGTTTCGTGTTTTGCTGGTACGTTCAGTATATAGATTATATTAAATCTAGATTTCCATGTGCATTCACGCTGAAGGGCCATTTGTTAGCTAGAGTGATTAGCAATGGTTTTATGGTCCCTGCAAGAACACTTGTTTCGTAGAAAAGCTCCCCATCCTCATTTGTTCTGTACCTGTCCTGTTTTTTGGGGATAGTTCAGCGGGTGTAACTATTTATTGTAATATGTAGTGATAAGTTTTTTGTTTTTTTTTTTAACTATTCGCATATTTATCCCTACTGAGCAATATTTTTTCCCCAGAAAAGCGTCCCCACCCTCGTTCTTCCCTCTAGTTTTTGCAGTCAGGGGAACTATTTATTGTATATGTTTTTGTTTTCTTCTTCGCTTCCCTCTAGCTCAAAATAAAAGTGTTATGTATTTTGAATATAGCAGAATTTTTATTATTTTTCAAACTTTTTTTTAGGTTAATTTCCCACTACAGCTCTCTTTTTAATTCAATCTATACAGAACAAGTTTCGCTGTTATTTTTTCTTCATTTCTTTGGTTACCGTTTTGGTCAATCTTTATGTTCTCTTCTCTCAGTATTTCTCCCCCCCCCCCCCCCTCTAATCTGTGTGTGAATATGTGTGTGTGTGTGTGTTTGTGTGTGTGTGTTTGTTTGTGTGTGGATTTGTACTCGCATTTCTGTTCATCCAAACTTGCCTGCCTGCCTGCCTGTCTGTCTGTTGTTGTTGTTGTTTTTTTTTTTTTCGCTATCACAGGAAACACTTTTATCCCATATTATGTACTAGTGTCATCCCCACGACCCAACCCTGGCTACGCCATATTGGCTAACCCCTCCCTCCCCCTTTGGATACTCAGTGTACACTGTTGTGTCTGTTGGCTTGTACTCCTCCCATTACCCAGGTATACCGACCCAGTTTTCGCTTTCCGTCCGCGCGGTGGCGATATATTAGGTTAGTGCCTGAAGTGTTTATCCTCTTGAACGAAGTTTTTCGCCAGTGACATAGATGAGTATCATTTAATTTGTACATGAGAGTCCTATACGTAGTCACTCATAGTTAGTGCATATTTGAGTATGTGTGCTGTGTTGTTCGTTATGTGCTGATGAAGGCTAATCGCCGCAACGTCCTTTGCTTGTTCTTTCTTACCCCTTTTTTTCTACTCCCTATAATTTACTACCCTTTTGAAAACACTTCCCCTCAACACGTTTAGGTATTTGAATACCGTAACCATAGTAAGTTCATTTTTGTGTGGTACTGTGTTTTGTTTCCCGTCATTCTGCTGATGAAGACCTTATCGCCTTAACGTCGCCTCTTTGTTTCTTGTAACTGGTTTCGTCAAGCTGGCATATACTATGTATTCCATACCATTTCCTGTCTTTTCTCTTCTTTATCTTTTGCAATATTTTAAAAGACTAATTAAAAAAATAAACACTACCCGTACGAGAACCCAACACCTCCTATCACATAAACCATCGTTAGCTTTAGCCTGTAGCGTCTTGCATACAGGCCACTCACTACTAAAGCTCATTGGCAGAATGTAACACTTTTCTCCATTACTGCGTAGCCTTGAAACTGTTTAATAATAAACTGTAGTACCCTAGCGATAGAAGATAATATCTACCCTACACACGAAATTACCCATAGGGAATCTATCTAAAGACCCCCAAAGCCAGTGTAAGTTAAGCTGAAACAGTAGACGAGGTCAGCTAGCGTTGGAGGAACCGATTTAGGCTTTCCGTCCGAGTACTTTAATTAAACTGGACAGTATAGTAAACATAGACGAGTTTCAGGAGCGTCTCGCCAAGGTACAGTAGCCGGTAATTGGGTGGAGTGGCTCGCGTTCATTTTGGTTATTTTCAGCAAATGCCACAAGTAATACATTTGTAGTTTTTACACGGTCTTTTCGGACAGCCACTAAGTACATGTTTGTTTTTTTCTTTTTGCTGTTCAGTGTCGTCGTCATCATCGTCATCATCGCCATCACATTTCTCCTCATCATTCTTATTCTACAAGTTCCTCTTCCTCTGCTAGTATAGAAGTGGTGGTGGCTGTAAAAGTAGTTCCAGACTTAGTGGTATCTAGTTGTTGTCGCTACTGCAGAAGTATCAACAGCAGCAGCAGCAGCAGCAGCAGCAGCAGCAGCAGCAGCAGAAGAAGAAGAAGAAGAAGAAGAAGAAGAAGAAGAAGAAGAAGAAGAAGAAGAAGAAGAAGAAGAAGAAGAAGAAGAAGAAGCAGACGACGTTGACTAAGACAACGGAGAAGAAGAAGAAGAAGAAGAAGAAGAAGAAGAAGAAGAAGAAGAAGAAGAAGAAGAAGAAGAAGAAGAAGAAGAAGAAGAAGAAGAAGAAGAAGAAGAAGAAGAAGAAGAAGAAGAAGAAGAAGAAGAAGAAGAAGAAGAAGAAGAAGAAGAAGAAGAAGAAGAAGAAGAAGAAGAAGAAGAAGCAGACGACGTCGACTAAGACAACGGAGAAGAAGAAGAAGAGTAGTTTTGATTGTATTAGTAGTAGCCGTCCACATAGTAGCAGCAGGAGAAGGGGGCATGTGCAGATATAGTAATAGTTGTAGCAATAGAAACAACGGTACTGATGAAGATGTTATTATCGTGTTTATTGTTGTTGTAATTTTGTAGTTGTTGCAGCAGAAAACTTAGCAAAAACAGAAGAAGTAGTTACAGTAACATTAGCAGTAAATAAAGGAAGAAGGGTGGTTGGGGGGGGGGGTGAGACAGAGAGGCGGAGAGAGAGAGGAGAGAGAGGGAGAGAGAGAGAGAGAGAGAGAGAGAGAGAGAGAGAGAGAGAGAGAGAGAGAGAGAGAGAGAGAGAGAGAGAGAGAGAGAGAAACGACAATAGTAATACTAGAAGTTTGTAGTTTTATTTATAATTGTTCTAAAAACAGCACATGAATGCAGAACGATGCGCCTAAGAACTAGAGCAAAACGAGCATAATGGCATTCCAAGAACAGGCAGAAACAATGCGCTGTGACGTGGCATGTTATTCGACTCAACAAACAGTGCTTAGAACTGTTTGCAAATGTGAAGTAATTAAGACACAGACAGACAGTTGAATATCAAATGCTAATTATCACGCCCATAATTAGCCTCATTATTGTAAAACAATGCTAAAGAAAACTGCCCTGGTCGTCTTTTGGCCTGGCAACATTTTAACAACCCATGAACAGTTCACAAGGATCGGCACATAAGCCATATCATTTAACGTTTCAAGTTGTCTGTGCCGGCGTTAGAGCTAAAGAGCTAATAGGCTGGTAGGAAAATATCGTTTCAATTACTTTCAAAACACGGTGGGATTTGGACGCACAATTGATGCTCCTTGGTCGAGAGCCTCCCCGACAGGATTATTTTTGCCTTAGCCTGAAAACAATGATGATTTGAACGTCTTGCCCCTTGCTCCCGACTTTTATTTTGTGAAGCTTTTCTCCTTCGTTGGCAAATATTTTGTCAGTCTGTTTGAAATCATTCCCTGTGCTCTGTTTTGCATTAACAGAACCGCAGAAGAGGTCATGGTACGATATCTATGTGTTTCCTTTTATCTTCATTTTAACGTGTTTTTTTTTAAACTAAAAAAGTCTATACTCTTCTAAGGAAATTACCTTGGAGTTGGGGTAAATAAAAACAAATAATTAACGCTTTGCTGCAATGAAAACAGATGTAAATGATCATAGAAACTATAAAATGTTTATACACTTTTCATGTTTCCTTGATTAAATGTGAGTAATTAATAAGCTCTCTCCATATAACTAAGATTATCCGGAAATTGTATACGCGTCTTTGCGTGTGTAAATATTTTTTTTCAGTTTGTTCTATCACATTCTGATTTAGAAGCAAAACACCATTAAAACGACAGGGCTCTGTACAATAATATAACTAAGTTCAACTTCAAGGATGCAGATATGTATGTAGACAGACAGACACACATGCATACAGACAGACACACAGGAAAGCATGTTGGTGGAAAGACAATCGAAACAAAACAAACCAACGAATTTCATTTTCAAAGGTTTTCAAACAGAGCTGCCGAAGCTGGTACTTTCGTACAAAATTAGTACTATTTGACCCTTGTCGGGCAAAACTGTCCTTTTAGTACCACGCCCGACGTTTTGGTACGCTTTAGTTTTCTGTCTCCTTAAAAATAGTAAGATTTTTTAAAAATCCCTCTCCTTTGAAGACTTTAACACTGAAGGGCACTTAATGCACCACATGGAAGCATCCACAGCAGCTGTGTAAAAAGGGGACGAAAAAAAAAAAGCAAAAGGTACTGCAATGATGTAATGGACAAAGAATTTCATTTCTTTGTCTTAGTCGAGGTTTCAGTTTCACTGTAGGTCACCGCATACTTTCTCCTTTTCCGTGCCAGTGAAAATCTAACGAAATGTCGCTCATTATATACTATTTACTATTATATACTATTGCCTAGAATACTCACATGGGGTGAGATCTGGCGGATGACCCCGCTGCGACTGAGCTTTATCGTTCGTTCGGCGTACGATGTATTACCGTCCGGTGTTAACATGGTTAAATGGTCTGCGACCAACGATCCGACTTGCCCGTTGTGCAAATCAAAGCAAACTCTTGAGCACGTCCTGTCCGCGTGCAGGAAAGCCCTAGGTCAAGGCCGCTATACCTGGCGCCACAACAAGGTGCTAAAAGAGTTAGCAGCCGTTGTCGACCAGGCTAGAATAAGGGCTAATGCCAGAGCCAGTTCTAGTATCGTCCCCATTCGTTTCCTCAAGGCTGGGCAGGTTCCAAAAGGTAAGGTCAACAAAAACGCATTCGCTCCATCTGCGCTAGACTCTGCGAGGGACTGGTTACTGGCGGTTGATCTGCCAGGACATGAACGGTATCCCGAGTTGATCCGTAAAACCGGCCTGCGACCGGACATCGTTCTCCATTCTGCGCAAAAACGGCAACTCATCCTGATTGAGTTGACGGTCCCGTTTGAGTCGCGGATGGAGGAGAATCATTTGTACAAGCTCGAGAAGTACAGTGATTTAGCAGCCGGTTTGAGGAGAAACGAGGCCTACACAGTACGGGTTTTTGCCGTCGAAGTGGGAGCGAGAGGCCTCGTTTCCACTTCGCTCTACAATGTGGTGAAAGAATTAGGATTGCGCGGTAATGAACGGAAACGAGCACTCAAAAAAACTGGGAGAGGCAGCCGAAAGGGCCTCTAGCTGGCTGTGGACGCAGCGCAACAACGTAGGGGACGGGCCTCGGTGAGCTGGTCCGGGTGTCTAGCGGAAAGGAGTTTCTCATCCCTTTGAAAGTCCATCGTGTACGAATTGTCTGCCAGTGTCCCTCTGCCAACTGCTAATAAAAGTCTAACATGTGTCCGGTAAACCAAAGTAAGCTTGTCGCTCGGTCGTCCAGGCATGCGGACTGTTCTAATTACGCTGCCGTGGCGGCTTCTTATCTCACAGTACCTCCTTCGAAACCACTAAGTCGTCTTGTCTCTGGCCGAAATAATAACACCATCCGGTAATTCTGTGCAGCGGGGAAGCAGCCCTGAGCTTCATGAACTCAGGTGGGCCCACCTCCGAATACGTTTAGGAATCGTGGGCCGAAACGTGTGTCGAAAGAGGATAATTTCTACTGATGACTGTAGATCCCCGCTGTACTTGCTCCCTGTGAGTTTATTCTTATTGTACGTGGCTAGCCCACAAGACTACCAGGAAAGACTGGTGACTATCGGGAAAGTCCTTTTGACACCTATGGAAAGACTGGCCCCCCGGTATCGCCGGGGGGATAAACTGACATCTGGAGACAGATGTCGACTGTGGACCGGGTTGATCACCCCTAACACAGTATAATACCTCCGATTTCGAACAACCACAATGAAATATGCCCCCAGGGCCCTCCGAAAGGGGGGGAGAATGAAGAGCCCAATCTGATTGATACCCTCGTTGACGACTTTGCTAGCCCCCGGACTGAGACTCTCGCCCAACGTCCGGGCTGGCTCTGTACATGTGGGAAAAACTTCACGGTGTTGCATGGTCTGAGAACGCATGCCGGAAGAATGAAATGCGAGGGTGCTCCACGCAGTAAACGCCGTCGCAAAACTACCACTCCTGTGGTAGTTTCTGAGTCGTCAGGGTACGACGGGCAGGGTGAACCCCACTCGCCCGGAGAGGCCCATGACGTCGACTGCGGAGGAGCACCTTTGATGATTTCTGAAGAAGTGCGTTCCAGAATCAGGTTTCCACCTGCGAGCGAGAAGGTGGTGTGGTGTAAGTTGGAGGTTACATTATGTGAGGTACTTAAACAAACTCTAAACAAGAAGTCGCTAGGCGACAAGCTTACTAAATTTGGTGATGTAATATATGAACACTGCTCCCGCGAGTTCGGGACAGTAGTAAAGGCACAGCCGGGTGCCAAGCAGAATACTAGCAGGAGGCAGAGGGACATTCTGAAGTGTCGGGCAGACAAGAATGCCCTCAGAAAACGGTTCAAAGCCGCTACAGGCAGCGAACGGGAGGGGCTGTACGAAGTTTGGTTGCATTTAAAGAACAAACACAGTGCCCTCTGTCGTGCCGAGCGTTTCTGTAACAACAGACGGAGAACCAAAAGGGAGCGAGAGAAATTCTTTAGGGACCCGTATCAGTTTGCCCGAGGTCTATTCGAGCAACCGAAGTCTGGGACTCTGGTTGTCAGTCAGGAAGAACTAGAGCTACATCTACGCAAGATGTACTCGGATAAAAAGAGGAGAGAGCCTCTCGATGACAATCCAGAGATCCTTAGCGGACTCAAACAGCCTTCGGTGCCGAAGGTACCATTTAAAATGGTACCTCCCCTTTGGTCTGAGGTTGAGGACGTTGTGAAAAAGGCCAGCGGCAAGTCTGCCCCAGGTCCGAACGGTGTTCCGTACGTTCTTTACAAGCGTTGCCCGAAAATCCTTAAAAATGCTTCACGTCTTGTTGAGACAAGCGTGGATCCGCAATCACATATGTCCAGAGTGGTCAAAGGCAAATGGGGTCTACATTCCCAAAGAGCAGGACTCGAAGAGTCTTTCCCAATTCAGGCCCATCTCGCTGTTGAATGTCGAGGGTAAGATATTCTTCTCAGTCATGGCTCGCCGGCTCACACAGTATCTGATGACTAACAAGTACATAGATACGAGTGTTCAGAAGGGTGGTATTCCAGGCGTTCCTGGGTGCCTTGAACACGCGACCATGATTTGGGAGGCTATCCAGAGAGCCAAGCATGAGAGAACCGATTTGCACGTTATATGGTTGGACTTAGCCAACGCCTACGGGGCAGTCCCCATAGGCTACTGTGGCGAGCCCTTCGCATGTTTCACGTACCGACACAGATCAGTCAAATGGTCGAGCAATATTTCTCCAAGTTCGCTTTGCGCTTCTCTACCTCGACGTTTACCACGAGGTGGACTGAGTTGCAGATTGGGATAGCTATGGGCTGTACGATCTCACCCATACTGTTTGTCATGGCAATGCAGATCATGTTAGACGGGGCGGCCGGCTACGGACTGGGCCTTCAAATAGGGGATCACTGGATGCCGCCACTACGCGCATTTATGGATGACACGACTATTATAACGGGCAGCGAGGAGTCTGCCCGCACGATCCTGGAAAAGATTGGACGCGGTGGTCCAATGGAGCGGTATGCAGTTCAAACCGCAGAAGTCGAGGAGTCTGTCAATCAATAAGGGCAAAGTGTCGGCGATCAGTTTTACGGTGGCAAGGAACAAGATCCCTACGGTTCTGGAGGAACCGGTGAAGAGTCTCGGTCGCGTTTACGATTCGAAGTTATCTGACAGAGCGGAAGTCCGGCGAATACATGAGTCACTGGCTACAGGCCTGCTCGCGATCGAGCGATGCAGGCTGATCGGGAAATTCAAGGTATGGTGTCTCCAATTCATGTTGATTCCGAAGCTCCTATGGCCACTGCTAGTCTACGAGGTGACGATGACTGCAGTGGAAGCCATGGAAAAGAAAATCAACACAGCCTTAAGAAAGTGGATTGGTGCACCGCCTTGTCTGACCGACGTGGCTCTGTATTGTAAACAGGCTAAGCTGGTACTTCCGTTCAAGTCGATAACCGAAGAGTTTAAAGTCGGCAAAGTTAGGCTCGCCATGCTTTTGCGCGAGTCCTCAGACCCAAATGTCATCGCTGTCCAGCCCGCTCTAAAGACTGGTCAGAAGTGGAGGGTCCTCGATGCGATTGAATCTGCTCAGAACGCACTAAAATTGAAGGAGATTATGGGTTACACACAAACCGACCGCCGAGGCCTAGGGCACGGGAAGGTCAATTGGTGGTCAAAGGCCTCAGCCAAAGAACGCCGAGACATGGTGATACAAACGGTGAGGGACAACGAAAACGAGGTTCGGGTCCAGAAAGCAGCCCAGCAGTCGCAGCAGGGCCATTGGGTCAGCCTGGAGAGCGCATTGCCTAGAATACTCACATGGGGTGAGATCTGGCGGATGACCCCGCTGCGACTGAGCTTTATCGTTCGTTCGGCGTACGATGTATTACCGTCCGGTGTTAACATGGTTAAATGGTCTGCGACCAACGATCCGACTTGCCCGTTGTGCAAATCGAAGCAAACTCTTGAGCACGTCCTGTCCGCGTGCAGGAAAGCTCTAGGTCAAGGCCGCTATACCTGGCGCCACAACAAGGTGCTAAAAGAGTTAGCAGCCGTTGTCGACCAGGCTAGAATGAGGGCTAATGCCAGAGCCAGTTCTAGTATCGTCCCCCCATTCGTTTCCTCAAGGCTGGGCAGGTTCCAAAAGGTAAGGTCAACCAAAAACGCATTCGCTCCATCTGCGCTAGACTCTGCGAGGGACTGGTTACTGGCGGTTGATCTGCCAGGACATGAACGGTATCCCGAGTTGATCCGTAAAACCGGCCTGCGACCGGACATCGTTCTCCATTCTGCGCAAAAACGGCAACTCATCCTGATTGAGTTGACGGTCCCGTTTGAGTCGCGGATGGAGGAGAATCATTTGTACAAGCTCGAGAAGTACAGTGATTTAGCAGCCGGTTTGAGGAGAAACGAGGCCTACACAGTACGGGTTTTTGCCGTCGAAGTGGGAGCGAGAGGCCTCGTTTCCACTTCGCTCTACAATGTGGTGAAAGAATTAGGATTGCGCGGTAATGAACGGAAACGAGCACTCAAAAAACTGGGAGAGGCAGCCGAAAGGGCCTCTAGCTGGCTGTGGACGCAGCGCAACAACGTAGGGGACGGGCCTCGGTGAGCTGGTCCGGGTGTCTAGCGGAAAGGAGTTTCTCATCCCTTTGAAAGTCCATCGTGTACGAATTGTCTGCCAGTGTCCCTCTGCCAACTGCTAATAAAAGTCTAACATGTGTCCGGTAAACCAAAGTAAGCTTGTCGCTCGGTCGTCCAGGCATGCGGACTGTTCTAATTACGCTGCCGTGGCGGCTTCTTATCTCACAGTACCTCCTTCGAAACCACTAAGTCGTCTTGTCTCTGGCCGAAATAATAACACCATCCGGTAATTCTGTGCAGCGGGGAAGCAGCCCTGAGCTTTATGAACTCAGGTGGGCCCATATAATAGGAATATCAAATAAAATACACGAAAGCACAGCCAGGGGTCGAGAGGCGGGTGCAAGGTCAGAGCAGCACTTGTGTACAGTAAGGTAGTCTCAACTGCTCTAGAAAGGTAAAGTCAGGAAATGTGAACCAGCATCACTGTACACGGTTATAAACCATAAGTGCTCTGCCACCAGTACGGACAGCTGATTAAAAAACAAACTGTCAACCTGTGTCGCCGTTCGCACGTAATTCTGTAGCTACAGTGACGTTCATCCATTTACCCATTTCCTAGAGGCTAGGCGAACCCCGAGGACCGAACGGTTTCAAACATTGGCCAATGACAAAGCAAGTCTTCTATCGACTGCGCTAATTCCCCTCTAGATCAATGTGCTTAATCATCAGCTTCCGGAGCACCATATACCCGATATGCCAGTGACGTAAACAGAATCAAGATGGGGCATGTGGACATAATCTTTCTGT
>CAJHNH020000436.1:0-2500 GCA_905116865.2 Candidula unifasciata | reverse complement strand
CAATCATTGTCTGCGCACATACACAGATAGTCTTCGATGCCCCCCCCCTTTTTTTCCCCCAAATTCAACTACTACTCCCTCCTTTATCAAAGGCTTTTGGAAAAGAAAGACAATAGAAATCGCATGTGTCGTATATAGTTAATGTCGCAATCATTTTCTGCATGGATTTAGAGATAGTCAGGTTTGCCACTTTAGAATACGCAACATATAATTGTGTCTCTATATTAGTGGTCGTTTAAATGGTATTATTAGCACAGTAAAGAAAAAAAATGGTTATTTGGTTATCACATGCTAAAGCCGTATTTGTAAATAACCAAATAAGTCGTTTAAAAAATGAGAATAGCGGAGCTAGCGTTAGTAAAATTTAAACACATTAAGAAATAAACACTTTAAAATCATTCGTTAAGCTCTTTAGGTTAACAATTTCTGTCATCACCCCCTCCCCTCCCCCATCCACGAATACTGCTCTCTCCTTTATCGAAGGATTTGAAAGTCATCACCCGACGATATTTTTTGTAACTGACCTTGATACCTCTGTCCATCCGGACTAAAATAGGGAGCAGGAATTTCTTTCTACTCTTTCCTTCATCTAAGTAGTTTAGAAAAATAAAAGGTTAAATGCAACGAAAAATACACCATAATTACTAAATGAACGCTATGATAAATAACACAGCCTAATTCCAACGCAATGTCAGAAAAAATAATTAAATCGAAATGAAAATAAATGGAAATCTATGAAAATTCAGCGAAACCATGCAATCAGAAAGTTTGAAATGAAATCATAAGTATGCGAAATGGTCAAATTTAATTATCAACTGGTTTACCCACATACCTGTGCTTTTTTTTTTTAAAGTATTTATGGCCACATGGCTAGTTCTGTCGCCACGACAGTGCAGGTCTGGGTTTTTATTTTGCCCCCCCCCCCCCCCCGGGGTAAAAAAAAAATAACAGACGTATTGGGGATTTCGAACCCTAGGCTACCACACGAGAAACCAGTGTACTAAGAATTCGGCCAACCAACCACTACGTCTAATCAACGAAAAGAGAAGAAAACTATGCAAGATGTGTGTCCCGATTCTAACACAACTCAAAACCGCAGGCAATTGTTTTCTCATAAACAGATATCCTAGATATTAACTTCAAGTATTATTGAAACGGCACAATAATACAAATCTTACGTGTCTAACAGGGGAAATGTCGCAATCATTGTCTGCGCAGACATAGTCTTTGATCGCCCCACCCTCCCCTTTCTCACATCCACCGATGACTCTCTAACTCATCGAAGGTTGTTTGAAAAGACAGAAAATAGAGACCGTGTCTAATATGATTAACGTCCCAATCAGCGATTTAGAGAAAGTTTGGTTTGTTGCATCAAGCCGGCGAATGGTTGATAAACGGAGCATCCCGACTGCACATGCGCATTTACGAATGTGGCTTTCATTGAATGTCACTAAAATGGAAATATTTCGAAAATTTTACAAAAAAATGTAGTCACCTGTCTCTAGCAATGACAGGTATAATTTCGAACCATGACAGGTAAAATTCCGGTATCAAAACAAACATATCCTGAAAATTTTAGCTAAATCGGCTCAGTAGTTTCAGAGTCTATAGATCCTAAACAAACACACAAACATTTATATATATATATATATATATATATATATATATATATATATATATATATATATATATATATATATATATATATATGGATAAGAATATCTGTGTGCTGCTGCCCGTCCTCCATTATTATTAGGAGGTGCAACTGGAAATTTCCCTTCCCGTATCCTTCAGTACTTTTATAGGACATATATGCCCGGCTCGCTAGCGTAGTTGGCTAAATCTGACTTCACGGCGACCAGGGGACGAACTCCTTGTGGTCTGGGTTCACGCTCGGGGGTAGGCAGAAAAGCCACATTTCACCCAGATTTACGGTATTTATCATGGAATCAAGGTCGAAGGATTGCGATATCCATAGTACCGAGTCAATGGGTTAGCAAACTCATTGTTTCTAGATATTAAAAAACAAATAGAACTTATTACATCAACTTTAAATGCAATTTTAAGCAAGAGATTATATATATATATATGTATATTGTAATTCATTTAGATGAACTGTTCACCATTTCGTGTGTTTAGAAAGGAGAGAACATGCTAGTTACAAACTTTGCATACACGTGTGTTCGTTTAGCCTCACTGATTGCTCCCAGCAGGACAATTACCGACCCTGCTGGTGCCGCAGGACGGAGTCGGCAGGCACCTGTTGGCGCAACATCGCCAAACTTCAAAGTCCTTTGACTAAGGCAGCTCTTACCCCAGGATTCAATTAGCAAGGTTACATCTAATGATACTAACAGCAGTAGACAGTATGTGCGCTGGGTATCTGTCATTGTGAGGGGATATACAAGAACCGCTTAGGTAAAGTTTGAGTGTCCCTTCCCTAGTGGTATTAACTCTATTTTCTCTCTACAGATTATGTCCACTCTTAACTAAGCATACA
>CAJHNH020000435.1:1068266-1141826 GCA_905116865.2 Candidula unifasciata | reverse complement strand
CGAAAATTTCCCGGGAAAAAAAACCCCAAAAAAGCCAACAAAAAATGGGGGGGGTCTGGAAAGGGCCTATAGAAAAATGTTTTTAGGACTTTAAAAAGGGGCGTAATTTTAACCCTAAGAAAGGGAATACAGTTTTTACCCCCCTCACAGTGTTTTGACTGCACCCGGGTTTTCACAGCAAATGGCGACGAACAAAGAACAAAAAAAAAAACCCATTTAAAGATTTTGAGGGAGTTTGGTGTCTGAAGAAATATCTGTTTCGGCACTCTTCCGAATACCGGTCCCAAATTATTCACTGCCGAAAAACAAACATCCTCAGGAGGTTATCGTAGTAAAAACTGTGTAGAGCCATCATGATCAGTTTTCCCACTTGTGCCGTTATTGTAGCTACTTCAGTCAAAATTTTTTATTAAATGCCCTCTACACCGATAAAACCAGCACAGTTAGATAGCTGTAAACACAATCTCTTTCCAATGATACCTCATTTAGGCTTGTAATGTCATTTCTGAGCTGAGATATATAGGTGTTTTGTGGAGATGAGATGTAGAAAGCAGCTGCTAAAACTTGCGTCTTAGAAACAAGGTTTTCTCTGCGCATGCCGCACTTCTGTTTTGGCTTTGTTGACATTGGACTGTCACTGGACAAGATGGCAGACGATTGAGACACACAACGCCACATACCGATTGCCTAAAAAAAAATTGTTACTGTAAAATTTAAAAAGCCACCGTACAGAAAGAAATTTGTAAATGTGAATGTAAAATTGGACGGAGAATTCAATTATAACTAGCATTACCGTACGAGTAATTTTTTTAAAGCCTAAAGCCAACCCTGAATCCTTATCGCTATTCTCAATCAAACTGATGTAACAGAAAAACAGAGGACGTCCGGCTGTCGTAGACATGCGCTGTTAATCGGGTTCCCTCCCGCTGTTTTCAGCTATTTATAGCTGGTCCAAATTCCCACCAATGGCAAAATTTCATGAGAAGATTTGGACCCATACGGAAACCAGCCGAGATTTCCCGAACAAGTTCTGAACGGTTTCCGGGTAACGGAAATTGCCGAAAAGACCGCAAATTGTCGAAACTGTAGTCCCTACGTTATTGCTCGCTGGATATCAATGTTTAGACGTTAAGTTAAGCGCCGTGGGGAGGAATCGTTTGCGATCCATTGAAGCGACGTGGAAAAGAATAGATTTAGATCCATTGTTTAAGCGACTTGGGGAGGAGTAGAGTTCCATCCATTTAAGCGACGTGAATGATTTTTGATCCATTGTTTACATTACCCATTAATGCCCTTGCGGGGGTCCAGGGCCAAATATTTTAGGGGAAAGAAAAAATAGATCCACTGCCACATAAAAGTTGTAAAAGGCGACTAATTAGGACTGCTGAAATCGGATGCTTTGGGGCAAAGGGCGCAGATATCGCAGCCTAGCTGTAAACCAAAACACAACGTGAGAGCCATTCTTTCAAGGGCGAACGAAAAGAACGAAGTTTACCTACCCGTGACATTATCATTGAACATTTCGCCGCCGCTATCGCAGCCTTGCTGTGAACCACAAGAACAAGCGAAAGGCGCATATTTCGCAGCCTAGCTGTAAACCACAACACAACGTGCCAACCGCACTGTTAAGGGTTAAAAAATGACCTCTTAAGGCCCTGAATAGGATTTTTTTACGGTGAATAATTTGGGACCGGTTTTCGGAAGAGTGCCGTAAGAGTGCCTCTGTTTCGAACCATGGGGATTTTCTCTCAGTCTGCTAGAAGAGTATCTCTTTAGAACCTTATGGATCTTCTCTCACTCTGCTTGGAGAGTATCTCTATAGAACCATGGGGATTTTCTCTCGGTCTGTTAGAAGAGTATTTCTATAGAACCATGAGGCTTTTCTCTCATTCTGCTAGAAGAGTAACTCTTTAGAACCATAGGGATTTTCTCCCAGTCTGCTATAAGAGTATCTCTTTAGAACCATAGAGATTTTCTCTCAGTCTGCTATAAGAGTATTTCTTTAGAACCATAGGGATTTTATCTCACTCTGCTAGAAGAGTATCTCTTTAGAACCATAGGGATTTTCTCTCAGTCTGCTATAAGAGTATCTCTTTAGAACCATAGGGATTTTCTCTCACTCTGCTAGAGGAGTATCTCTTTAGAACCGTAGAGATTCTCTCTCAGTCTGCTACAAAAGTATCTCTTTAGAACCATAGGGATTTTCTCTCACTCTGCTATAAGAGGATCTCTTTAGAACCATAGGGATTTTCTCTGTCTGCTATAAGAGCATCTCTTTAGAACCATAGGGATTTTCTCTCAGTCTGCTAGAAGAGTATCTCTTTAGAACCATAGAGATCTTCTCTCACTCTGCTAGAAGAGTATCCCTTTTGAAGCATAGGGATCTTCTCTCACTCTGCTAGTAAAGTATCTCTTTATAACCATAGGGATTTTCTCTCACTCTGCTATAAGAGTATCCCTTTAGAACCATAGGGATCTTCTCTCACTCTGCTAGTAGAGTATCCCTTTAGAACCATAGTGATCTTCTCTCAGTCTACTATTAGAATATCTCTCTAGAACCATGGATATTTTTTTTGTCTAGAAGAAGAATATCTTATTAGAAGGAATCTTCTCTAAACCAACTCACTAAGAGTAATGAGAGGATATCTTTTAGGAACAATGGTAAGCTTTTCTATACACATAGGACAGAGTCTACTTGAGAGTATAAGTTCTTCACATCCTTCTTTTTGGATATGCTCTAAGTATGTTGTTAATTCACTTAATTTCCTCCCAAGTTAAATATTTATTTCCAGATGATAGTGTTATATTGCGCTATGAGGAGGCATGAGACTTACAGCCCATGGCGATGGCGAGTGTGACTAGCAAAACCCGCCCGTGTCAAGAAAAGAGAATATATATATATATTTATACACATTACTTCTAACCTTTATTTTCTCTGACTCCTGCATTTATATTCAGTTTTCTTGAGGTCCACAGGCCTTGATTTGTGTGTAATCAATCAGTCACAGTATTGAGGTGGTTAGCCAGCAGTGCTTGCATCCACATGCTGAAGAGTTAAGAGCAAACATTATATTTTAGACCACTAGCGTTGGAGTTGCACACAAGCTTACATTTGACTGTAAATTAAGTTTAGTGAAGCAAAGGACTCTGCCACACCTACAGGTGTTTTGAGAATATAGGGCTAAACCTGTATTTTATAGACCAATCAGCACTTGGTGGGTGATTTTATCAACATCATGCTGGTCATTTTTACTGCCCAAGACTTCACCTAGTACCCATTTCAGGATGACAGTTGACAGCATACATTTCATTATGTCTACTTATGCACTTAGCAAACTTGTTGAAGAGTTCAGAAGGGGTGCCCATTCTATGATTTGCCATTGTTATGCTTTTATAAGGAATATTTGTATATCCATTTACAAGCCTGTATGAGTGTATCTGGAGACAGATTCTCACTTTTACTGAGACAAAGACAATGATGTCTTATTAATTCAAGGTTAAAAAAAATATTCCAGTCTTTTACAGGAAGGTCAGTTTTTCTCAACTCTTTCAGGACCACATTTTTTCTAGGGTTTGGACAACATTCATTTTTAGCAAAATTTCTTTACTGCAACATGACAAAGCTTAAACCTTTCTGAAGAAAAATTATTCGTTCTGTAAGAACATATAATATATAAAATTAAGGATAAATGGGCTATCCTCCGAATAACAATCCTGAATTATCGAGGCCGAAAATATTTCCTAACAGGGCCTCAGTCACATGTCAGTTGCGGACTTCCGGGGACTATATCGCCACTGCCGAATTGCGGACTTCCAGGGACTATACCGTCACCACGGAGAGTATCTCCCACGCCGCTACGTGCTGTGTGGATTGGGGCTCAACTAGATGGCTGGTACTCACGAGCATTTAAAATGAAGGAAGCTGCAGGAGATGTGGTAGCTGCTGCTTATGAATCCCAGCCATCGCAACAACCGAAATCAGGAAAACAGCTGATCGAAACAGATGATCCAGATGAAATATTTTGTTGAGTCTTCATCCTAAACTTATTTATCAACACAGGTTTGGCACTTGGCATGTCATATCAGTCAAGACTATTGTGACTGTCTGGCTGAGATTTGACAACGACAGAGCAGTATGAACAGTTCTAGACCCTTTCCTTTGTCATTTGATGTAGACAAATCATGCAAAAATGATATGGCATCTATATAATTTTTTTGATCAGAGATTGATGTAAACACTATGCCGACTTCAGAATACAAAAGGACTTCCTGTTGCTAATCCTAGTTTTTCAAAACATTTCATAAAAATTTGGTTTTCCCCGCAAACGGAACAAAATTATAATGTCTCTGTGAAGCGCACAGTATACTGGTCAATAGTCTGATCAGGATAAATTCAAACGCCAGTTAACTGGCAATTAGTCCACAAAGAGTTAAGCAGAATAAGTTTGGCAACAAGATGCAGTCTTACTGTTCAGTAAATCCTTTAAGGTAGATAAGGCACAGCTCAAACATAATGTGATTTTTCAAATACTTGGTTTAAACGGTTTATTTACAGAAGAGGTTTACACCCACCTCATCGTATCAAGTCTATATCTATGGCTAGCTTCACTCCAGAAGAAATTGATTTTCTTAAATCACATGGAAATGAGGTAAAATTTCCTATAATTTACCTCTTTAGTTTCATATCTAAGTTTTTTAATTTTCATTGAAATGTTCAATTGTTTAACTCTTCAAGGTGCTGTTTTACATTTGATTTAATTCATCCCTTATGCTTATCATGGAACTTCCTACTTTGATGAGTGATTGATACCTTCTGCATAATATGTTCATAAAAGATATATTTGTGAAAAGACATTTCATTTTGGCATCATTCTCTTTTAAAGTTTTTCTTTTTGTTGTTGTTGACATATGCAAGACATTTCTTTAAATGAAAGGACAAACTACAGCTTTTTATTTGGACTCGGTAAGTTTAACTCAACTATATATTTATGGTCACAATGAGAGAGCAAATGAGAGAGTCCATAAACTGACGTCGCAGCTACTCTCATCCACATTAAGCAGCCTCCTTCTTGTTGATTATCAGGCACTGTTAAATGACACAGACAGCTTACTCTAGTGGTCTGAAACAACTACCAGCTCAGTCTGGCCGCCTAGACCAGCCACAGCTAACCAGCAGTTTCAGAAGAAAACAATAGGCTACCAAGAGTAAACATTTCAACAGCAGTGTGATTGTAACATTAGGATTAAGGTATAGAAACAACAACATACCAAAATGTATAGATATTTTTTAAATTATTTTTTAAAAATATTTTGTCTGCAAGTATGTCCTGTTGGACTAATAGAGGATAACAATAACTGTTAACAGTTGGGGGACCTGGTCATAGATATCAATCCACTTGTCCTTTGAAGGATTATTTTATCTGTTTGTATTGTCACTTCTGCTATTTGATTAGTTGTTATCATTGATAAGTATCTACAGGATTTAGCTTTTAAATTAATTTCCCCCCTCCCTCATTCTCTTTTTAACTCCTTCTTTTCCCTTCCGACACTGCCTCTCTCACTTCCAGCATCTTTCTCTTCTGCTGTCTGTGTGTCTGTCTGTCCCTCTCTGTCTATGTTTATCTGTCTGAAGACATATATAAATCTCTAGACATACATGTGCATTCTTTTAATAACCCAACATATAAACTGTGTTGTATCTGCTAACTTACAGATTTTGAGAACCAGCTAGACTGCTCATTTCTCACTACATTATGTTTTTTTTTTTCAGCTGAACAGAAAAGTATACCTAGGCTTGCATGACAGTGCTTCATATCCAGAGCCAGATTCCAGGGATGAGCAGCGTGTCCGGGAGTATATGATACAGAAATATGAACACAAGCGTTGGTATGTGGCTCCGACAGACACAATGAAGGAAGCAGCTAAGTTGGCCAATGAAGCAGCGCTTAATAATAAACCACAGGTGAAGCCTTTCCGCTCACAGCTTGGTGAGAATGCTGCCAAGTTCACATCTACAACTGCTCAGGTTAGGATAAGTTCACAATTAAACTGTTCTTCTGTATTCTTGCACTTGTTAAACGGCATGTTGTAAACAGTTTCAGAAATTTCTGCAGAAATGGAAGTTAGTGGGTGTATGACAGCTTTTGATCAGAACTCTTTGGCTAATGCTGTAAATCACTTAATACCAATCCCAAGTAATGTTTTGCTCTAGGAGTAACATCTGATACACTCATGAGTAGACAGAAGTGGCTAACGAATCTCTAGAATGTTGAACTTATGCCAGTTGAGGAAAAGATGGTTGACAGAAAAAAAAAAAACCGTTTATTGGGAGCTCTCCACATGTGTGTGACTGTTGATATATATGTGGTGTGACAACTGTCTTGAACTTCAGCAGACTTACTCCTTTCATTCAGTGGCCTTCCATTTATTGCAGTATTTGGTACAAGCTACTTCGGCATAAAATCAGCACAGAGCATTAAGCTTTTCCGCGAACTGTGGCAATCATGTAATGTAATTAGAAAACCTTTACCTCCAGTCCAAAGCACAGAGCACTAAGCTGTCGCGCCAAATGCGTCAATCATGAAATGTAATTAGAAAACCTTTGCCTCCAATCCATAGCACAGAGCGCTAAGCTGTCCTGCTAACTGCGGCAAACATGTAATGTAATTAAAAAACCTTTACCTCCAATCTGAAGCACAGAGCACTAAGCTGTCCCACTAACTGCGGCAATCATGTAATGTAATTAAAAAACCTTTACCTCCAATCCGAAGCACAGAGCACTAAGCTGTCCCACTAACTGCGGCAATCATGTAATGTAATTAGAAAACCTTTTACCTCTAGTCCGAAGCACAGGGCACTAAGCTGTCCCACCAACTGCGTTAATCATGTAATGTAATTAAAAAACCTTTACCTCCAATCCCGAAGCACAGAGCACTAAGCTGTCCCACTAACTGCGGCAATCATGTAATGTAATTAGAAAACCTTTTACCTCTAGTCCGAAGCACAGGGCACTAAGCTGTCCCACCAACTGCGTTAATCATGTAATGTAATTAAAAAACCTTTACCTCCAATCCGAAGCACAGAGCACTAAGCTGTCCCACTAACTGCGGCAATCATGTAATGTAATTAGAAAACCTTTTACCTCTAGTCCGAAGCACAGAGCACTAAGCTGTCCCACTAACTGTGGCAATCATGTAATGTAATTAGAAAACCTTTTACCTCTAGTCCGAAGCACAGAGCACTAAGCTGTCCCACTAACTGTGGCAATCATGTAATGTAATTAGAAAACCTTTTACCTCTAGTCCGAAGCACAGAGCACTAAGCTGTCCCACTAACTGTGGCAATCATGTAATGTAATTAGAAAACTTTTACCTCTAGTCCGAAGCACAGGGCACTAAGCTGTCCCACTAACTGCGGCAATCATGTAATGTAATTAGGAAAACCTTTACCTCTAGTCCGAAGCACAGAGCACTAAGCTGGTCCACTAACTGTGGCAATCATGTAATGTAATTAGAAAACCTTTTACCTCTAGTCCGAAGCACAGGGCACTAAGCTGTCCCACTAACTGTGGCAATCATGTAATGTAATTAGAAAACCTTTTACCTCTAGTCCGAAGCACAGAGCACTAAGCTGTCCCACTAACTGTGGCAATCATGTAATGTAATTAGAAAACCTTTTACCTCTAGTCCGAAGCACAGAGCACTAAGCTGTCCCACTAACTGTGGCAATCATGTAATGTAATTAGAAAACCTTTTACCTCTAGTCCGAAGCACAGGGCACTAAGCTGTCCCACTAACTGCGGCAATCATGTAATGTAATTAGAAAACCTTTTACCTCCAATCTGAAGCACAGAGCACTAAGCTCACCCGCCAACTCTGGCAGTCAAGTATGTATCCATATAAGCTTGTGCCTTCAGACTTCTAGTTTCACATGTCATACAACTGTCTCTCTTCACTGTCATAGATAAGCGACGTCATGTCTACCTTCATATACTAGTGCAGAATATTACACAAAAATTTACTAGAAAGATCAATGCAAGGATGGAAGAGACGCAGACGAACACAACTGAAGGTTTCGACCAAAGTCTTTGTCAACACAATACTAAATACAGCACAAACTATGACTGTAAAAACTCAACAGACAAGACAAAGAAGCTAATATATTGTTTTTAAAAAATGCGTAGTTATCTGATGGCACGTTTTTATTAGTTTGTAAATAAAATACCTTACTCGGGTATGTGAAAAGCGGACTCAAATGTTGTTTACCGTGTCCAGTGGACATGTGGGCATGAAGTGCATGGGTTCTTTTAATCATTACAACGCAGTGATCAGTTGTGTTTAAGACCATATTTGTGAGCATAGCTCATGATGAGCGCACGAGAAAGTAACACAATTTGCAGTGAACACTATTCATTGACTAGGCAATTGAAACACTATAAAAGGATAACGCTACACCAAAAGATCCGTTCATTTTCAAGTAGTTACGAATGGCGGCTCTATCAATAAATTTAAGGAATTTTGCCATTGGCTGATTGCAGGCAGGAGGAAGTTAAAGTCAGGCTGCCAGGCATCTAAACATGCATCAGAGAATCATCAATCGACTTTGGCTCCGGTTCCAAGCTTCTGGTTTAGCGGAAGACTGACATCGCAGTAGAAGACCCAGAGTGACAACAGCAGTGGAGAATCGCTTAATTCGGCTTCGTCAGCTCAGAGACAGGTTTACAACAGCTTCCTAAACTGCACAGGCATAGCCTCCAGGACGCCATGTGTCTGATCAAACTGTTCGAAACAGACTGCATGATGTTAAACTTCTTGCTCGACGACCACACCAAGGACCTGTTCTTACGCATCACCACCGTCAAAATCGACTTCTTTGGGCAACCAACACGGTCCTTGACAAGTGACAGTCAGACTTGTCTGGTTTAGTGATGAATCTTTCTTTTTTTGCAGAGTCATGATAGACGGCCTAGTGTCCACAGTAGACGAAATGAAGTTTTAACCCAAAATTGTGTTGATGAAGCTCTGCTGCACAGTGGTGGAGGTGTAATTGTGTGGGAAATGATAAGTTACAACAGAAGGAGTCAGTTGGTGCACATTGAAGGAAGCTTGAATGCGCAACAATACGTCCATGAAATTCTTTGACCACATGTCCTTCCATGTTGGGATGCCAACAGATATCATTTTCAACAGATCAGCGTCAGACCCTATTCTGCACAGCTGACCACACAGTTCCTGGCTGCCAATAAGATTCAAACCCTTTCCTGGCCATCCCTGTCTGCAGACATGAGTCCGATTGAGCACCTGTGAGATGAGCTGCAAAAACGTATTTGTCACCGAAACATTGCTCCAGCCAATGGTCGTGATCTGTTTCAGGCGCTTCAGGAAGAGTGAGCAGCCATCCCACAGGCCCACATCAGACATCTGATGGCATCCATGCTCAGGTGATGCCAGTCACTTATCCACGCAAAAGGAGGCCACACACCATACTAACGGGAAAGGCCTGTGGAATAGTCTTCATTTTGAAATTTAGCCAGGCTGCAAAGTTTCTTGCTGTATTTCTAAGAGTTCAATACTTTTATGTTACCAGCTGTTTAATTCTTCTTCTGCTATTGTTCTCTGAAGCTCTAGTATAGCTTTTTCTCATATTTTGTGATTCTCATGTAAAGGCTGAGACTGCATCCTGTCTAGCTTTGTTCACACCATCCTAGCACTGTTGTACCGATGGAGTGCAATGATACTAGACTCCTTTGAGGATGATCTCTTTCACAGCCAGTAGTATTCATATATTGAAGTTTTCTTACACCTGATTCCTCAAATTGAATGCAGGTTTCTTGTTCTGTATTTTTAATTAGCTAATGGAACACTAAAAAGGTATGGTAAATATAATCCTGAGTGCCTTTACTTCTTATAACATTTCATGATGCCTATTTATAGGTTTAGCGGACTTCAGAGCACAGTCAGTTTAAAAAAAAAAAAGATTCACCTCAGTAGGGGTTATAACCGATGACTACTGGGTTGTAGAAAATGACCACATTGTAGCATTGCTACAACTCTTATTGAATTCTTCCAACACTTCATTATTATCTTTGTTCTGCAACTTGAGATTACATGTCACTGGATGTCTGTTGGCTTTTTGCAGAATTTGATTATAAGATGGTCGGGCTTGTATTGAAAATAACACTGGATAGTGAGTAAATTTGGGTTGTGGTTCCTTCTTTCAATTTGAGCTCCTGCTTTTTATTTTTGGAGAGGTTAAATATCTGGAGTTGAAGATGATATGACTAGCTCATGTTCAAATCACCAGAGCAGTTAGATTGTCTATTTCTCTGACTGTATTTTATCAAACAAATGTGCCATCCAGGTTATGCTAGGATACAGGGAAATGAACTAATGATGGCTGCTAGTTAAAGACACAAAAACAACAAATATTAGGTAAGAATTATTAAGCGTATATTTAAGTGTGGTTACACCAAGGAGAGATGAATCTGATGTGTTTTTTGTCAGAATTAGGAGCATCTGCACCTAACTGTACTTACTGGGCGATATGGCACATCTATGGGTTTGTTTGGAGTGCTTTGAATTGATTTATCAAAAACCCTTAGTATTGTTTTCTTCCGTAAAAAACAACAGTCTGAAACAAGTCCTCAGAGACTGGAGAATGACCTCCAACCACCATGCTGGAAGGTATTTATGATTTCCACCACATCTACTGGATACTCACACTACATAGTATAGAACTGTTAATGGCATGTTGGACTTATTATGTTCTCTTTTTGCAAGACAGAAGAATATGTTACGTATGTTTCCTCTAATTATACTTAGACCTGAGTTTTGGGTATATTGGGGTTTTTAACAGCAGAAAGATATTCATAATTTTTTTATTATCTACTCCTCAGTCGGTACCAGCTATTCATGCTCCAGTACAAGTGTCAGTACCCCTTCCTGGAGGTTTTAAACCTCCGTCACAGATTCAGGCACCAGCCACCACGACAGCCAGCAAGGCATCATCTGGGTTTGACCTCTTTGGAGACTTTGGTAGTGATCCTTTTGCATCCAGTTCCACTGGTAGCAACCCTAATGAAAATGGTACATATGTGTGACTGACAAGTACTTGAGATTGTTGGGTTTGGAAGAGAATGTGTAATGCGTGTGCAAATCAGATTATCCTATTGTTTTTCAGTCAGCATGCTTTTTTTTTTTAAATATAATTACAAAGAAGAAAACAAATGCTGAGATATTCAATATACAAAAAACAATGTATGCAACATATCAACAGAAGTAATAGACTGCAGAAGTTCATGTTATGTTGAAATTGCTGGACAAGACAGGTAGAGCAAACCAGAGAAAGTTGTATGGGAAAGCCAGAACAGATGGGCAACAGTTAATGATTTAACCAGCACCAACTTCATCAAAATTTGAGATAACACAAGTTGGAAACATCATCCTGTGTATACCAGGGGCTAATCTGGTACCTGTGTCCTCAAAGATGTGGCTTGTGGTCAACATTTGCCATTAAGTGAAGGAGGGCAGGATTTGAAGCTTTCATGCTTGAGCCAAATCTTGAGTCATCTCTGCTGTAGCTGTTTGAATTGCTAATGTCTTCAGTAGAACCTATACATTTGATTCCTATAATTCTCTAGACAGAGCTTCTAGAGTGTAGGAATAAACTGTTAGGTCCAGGAATTTCATTTATAAATATTCTTTTCTGAGGTAGCGCACTGAATATGGCTCTTTTCTGACAAAGCACTGGCCTGGGTTCAATCCCCAGCAGAAGTGAGATTATTCTTTTCTGGCCACTGGTAGCTTTGATCAATCCAGCCTTATCAAAACTGGCATCAGAGTTGTCTGCAAAGGTTAGACATTTGGAAGAGAACTGACCAACCCACCTCATAATTCATGGCCTGAAATTTGTGAGTGCTTAATATTTTACGCAAGTAGAATGGTACAGTTTTTACCTTTTACATTTGTGTTTTTTACTTGCAGTTGATGGATTTGCAGACTTCAGCAGCTTTGACAGCGTGAGTTCCAGTTCTACTCACCAGCCAGCAACAACACAAGAAGTTCTTCCATCTCCGGCATTTCCAATTGCCTTTAGTATGTGTAATCATTGCTTAAATTGTTGTGTCCATGTCACAGAATAAGTAAATTGAGTTGCTAAATTCCCTGCTTGGAAGTGTCCCTTTTCTTGCATGCATGTTCTCTCAGACAGGATGTATGTTTCATCATTATCATCATTAATTTCCACTTCTGACAGTAAACATTGGGTGGAAGAATAGTTTGTGATCCATCTGTGGGCAGCATTAGCTATTGTCATTCCGTGTTGATGTAGAAGCTCTTTAAAGTCATCAATCAATCTTCTCATAGGGCTGCCTTTAGCTTTCACTTCAGATCTTTTCATGCGTAGCTGCTGCGTTGGTAGTTGTTCTGGCTGCATTCTTACTAAATGGCCAGACCAGTTGACCTTCTGTTTCTCAGTGAATTTGCTTCATGGTTTTTTTCCTACAGTCTTGTCTTATAATATCGTTTTCAACTTTTTCTCGGATGGTTAAGTTGGTGGCTTTTCTCAAGCATCTCATTTCACAAGTGGTAATTTTATCTAGATTAGCCTTTGGTAATGTCCAAATCTGGCACTTGGAGCACAATGTTGGTATGAATATGCAGTTCATAATCCGTTTCTGTTCTAGTTGATTTTCTAATATATGTTTTTGTTGTAAAAATTTTCCGAATCTAGTTTTTGCTTGCGGACTTGTCTAGTCAAAATTTATTTTATCTTTTGCATTTTTATTGGCCTTTAAAATCTCTTTCTCACTCTCCGACTGGCCTTTGTCAGAAAGTAATTTTATTGAATTTATCAGAAACAAACCTGTTTTTGACTTTAACCTACACTTAGTGAATTTGACATACATGTTCTGACAGCCACATCTAAAGTAAGATGGAACATTCAGTAGAACAATATATGAAGTCAATATATGAAGAGTAGAATTCTGAATTCCTTTCTCTGTAGTGAAAATGATAATTAAAAAAGGACCCCTTTCCACATCCTTAGACATATTGGGTGTATAATGTTAGATCTGTATCTTTTTGACCAATCGGCACTTAGTGAGTGTTATGGTTAACTGGAATATACCTGGTACGAGCTGGGTCGACTTGGGAGCCAGGGTTATTTAAAACAAAAGAAAGTCTGACAATGTGAATTTGAACCCAGACATTTGGGTCTGCTGGTGTGTGTCTAACTCCACAGATGCAGATACCTCCAGCAATGTTTGAAAACTACCAAGATAAGACAAAGTTCCCTATCAAATCAACAGGAACTCCTGAAAGACAATTGGAACTAAAATTAGAGACCACCAGGAAAATCCACCATAGCAGGAGTAATACCAACACCACAAGACACCAACAACAAGCAGAAAATAAAACAAAGAAGCAACAAAAGTATCAACACCGATGACAAAACATCTGAATCAACAGGTTCTCAAGGGATATTCAATCATGAGATACAAGGACTGAAGTTACAGTAGAGACAAGATGAAAATGAGTGAATGCACAATATATACACATATGAGGAAAGACTGGATAAATAACTTTGGCTTGAGCTATTTGTCGAAAGTGAACAGCAGTAAAATATATATATATATATATATTTTGGAGGAAGAAAGATATATGACCACAAAAATTAAGAAACCTGGCAAAAACAACAAGGAAAATAGATGACACTAGAGGCAGGAGAATAAATGACAGATGGCAGGACACAACCAGCCCAAGTTGAGGCTTTTTCAGGACTCCCATGAAACATCTCCTGACAGCCTTCACAGCCTAAGACCCCTACAGATAATATTGACATAAAATGCAAATCTGAAGGCACGACATAACTGCCTCAAAGTAACAAAGAAGTCAAGAAAGATGCAGAGAAACCAAAGCTGCTTGCATCAGGTTGAACACTGACTGAGAAACACAAATATCAGTGAATCTTTGGAATATTTTTCTTGATGAAAATAAATTAGTTGCTACTTGTGAAGAATATGTTGAGAAAAGAAAATATAAAAGCAGTAGTAAATGATAGTCAAGTTAGTAATATGTATATTATTTTTTTTTTTCACATCACTTACTTACTGTTTCAGTCTTGTAAATATGCAATATTTGTCAACATTAAAAGCAAAGTCAGTAACTTTTAAGTTAAAATTAGATAGATTAACAGTACAGTCTCAAATCAGATGAAATAGATAGGACTGATAGCAAAAGTAAAGTCAGGAGTGTACAGTATTTCTATTTAACAGACTTCAACAAACTCTCAATTATAAAGCTGACACTTGTAGATGGTGGATTAAAAACTATGAAAAGCAAATAATGAAGTGGCATTGGATAAAATGAAGGAAACTTTACAAATGAAAGAGCCAAAAATGATGGAGTATATATAAAATGATAATGACATTTTCTTGCCGCACACACACACACACACATACACACACACACACACACACACACGCACGCACACACAAAACAAGTGAAAAGTCACTTTTACCACCTTCAGCTCCACTTCAGCCTGCAACAAGAGGCCAAGCTTTAGCTGCGACAGCTCCCAACCAGCCCACAGCCCAAGCAGTTGCATCATGGGGAGACAAGTATGCTGCTTTAGCAGACCTGAACAGTGCATTCTCTGCTCCTGTCACCACGGCAACAGCCATCAGCTGGGGAGGGTCTGATGGAGGAGCTATCAACTGGGGAGGTTCAAGCAGTTCTGGAGGTTAGTTAGAGAAATTGTCAGTTTCTAGTACTTTTAGATCATCACATATGTTGGTTAATTCTCAAGTCTATGTACGTGTTCATGTTTGATGTCATTGCACATTATTACAAATGTTTTAATTTTTTATTTCTGCTTATCACATGATCATATATGTTGTTGATTTTAGTGTTCTCATTCATGATTAAATCTTTTGTTGATTTTGATGTGATCAGACATGGTGTGATCTGCTGGAGTTTGATGTAATCAGACATGATAACATCTATCTTACTTGTAATTTATAAAGCATTTTAAAACTCTTTTTGAATCTAAGTCATCGCTTGATGTTTTCTCTTACTTTTTTATATTTGGTCACAGCTTACTAGAAAAATCTGGCTTCTACAGTCTCTGCCTCTGTTGTTTATCATTTGATAATCATTCATCAATGATGGACTATGACTGCTCACTATCTCAAAGAGTCAGCTTGTTAAACTTGAGTGCAGCTGTGCCGGTGATTCTTGGCTCTACTAAAGACACTCCTGTAGTGTGTATGTGATACATTCTTCATTTGCCGACTGTTGCTGGTAGGCTGAAGAGCTGTGAGATAAACTCATACCTCAGAGTAGTTGCAGACGCAGGTCACCCTTTGCACGAAGCACTGAATGCAGTTAAATGTCAACGGCTGATAAGATTGAAGTCATGGATGGCTTAGGCAGAGAACATGAGCAGACAGATTTGCATTCTGGAGAAGGTGAGGAGAGTAGTGGGTGAGAGTGATAGCGGAACAGTCAGACTTGTTTTGAGTCATAATCACATAATCAGCTAGGAGTGCAGAGAGTGGCCAGCTTGTGCCACAGAGGTGGAAATTCAGCGATTATTTCAGAATAATACTTGCTTGCGCAATATCATTATTTACACAGACGGTTCAGTTCAAGAGGCAAAAGAAATGCCTGGGGGCTCTTAGCAAAAGCTCAAGGTAGACGTTTGGTGCAGGAGAGCCTGACATATGATGCTACAACATCAAGCTTAAGAATGGAGTTAGCAGTGGTCACTGTAACTTTCCGCTGGCTAGAGAATACAGTATACACACGCGCGCGCGCGCCAACACACACACACACACCATGATTGCAACTGACTGGAGCAGTGGCAAACTACTGGATGTAAATTTGCCTAGGAAAACCACAACAGCCAACAATTTCTGGGGTTGGTTTTGCAATTTCCTGTAAACGATAAGCAACTAACTATTATTCCAATAGCTCTTGTAATCTCCTAATTTCTTGCACAATCTCTTTTTATTTTGTTCTCAAACATCTAAATTCACAGATGGATTTCTCTTGTGTTCTTTATTAATTTCCACATCTGACACAAGCAGCCTAAATTTGGTATAAAGATTGTATTTATAATTTATCCTTTTTCTTCTCTTTTGGGATTGTCAGGTATTTCAAGATCAGGATGTTGATATGGGCCATTATTGGAGTGTTGAATTCTTGAGCATATTACTGAATTTAATAAAACATTGAGAAATCAGTACAAGATTGTATTCTCCTCAGTTGAAGCTTTATGAGTACAAGGGGAGGAGTATGTTAACTGACACAGTGATTTGTATTTACTTCTTCCAGGCACAACTTCTCAAGGTGGACTGAGCAGTGGCTGGGGTGTCAGTAGTGCTTCTAATGGTGGCATCAGTTGGAATGGGCAAGGCTCACTTGCTGCATCTGCTGCTCCTCACAGTGTGGTTGCAGCTCCTTCTAGTGGTGAGTAATTTTTTATAAAAGATATCAGTTAGTTACATTTTCTTTAAAGGACATTTTCAGACTTCACCAGTTTTGTTAGCTTTTGTAATTTTACTACACAGTTTTAATTTCAATAGTTTGCCAGATTTCCTGTTTAGAAATGGCGGCGTGAAGACGTGTTTGCGGCGACACGCAATATTGTTATTGAAATTGTCACTTAATCAGTGTTTTTCTATAACAAAGAGCTTTTGTTACCAAATCATTCATGATATATATTTTATTTTTTATGGAAACTAACTATTCTGTGGTTTAGGGGTGTTATGATGAAACTAATTCCGACAAACAACTATGGAAGCGGTCATGCCCTAATATCAATAATGTAACCATAGGAGCCACGCTCCCGTTATACAAATTGTAATCCACGAGTAACCCACAGTCTACCTTAGCAAAATAAGGTGCTAAAGTTGGAGGCAACCAGCCAGTAGGCACACCACAGCAATCAGGATGCCACGCACAAACTCAATAGGGAATATATGAATATCTGCAAACAAGTATGATTCTCACCACGTGATCGACTCACGTACACGTGAGACGTCTCACCAGTCTATGTCTAGTAGAAAAGGTCCAGCTATGAATACTGGAAGTCACCCACAAATGCCTCGTAGAACGAGAAGAGCAGGAAATACAGCTAGTCTAAAAGTAATGCACTGGAACACGTAGGGAGTAAGTACTAAGAAATTAGAACTAGAAAACACCATAAATGAAGTGCAGATTCACGTATGCTGCCTTCAAAAGACGTATCTCAAACAAGACATGTCCTTCAAGATCAGAGACTACCAAGTGTTTCCGATCTGACCACAAAAACATGAGAAAAGGGGGAATTCTTACAATAGTTAAAAATAACATCCTTGTGGGCAAAATTTAAAAATATATGGAAGGTGCTGAGTATCAAACTCTTAAGCTCAAGACAGAAAATAAAGATTTACAACTGGTCAACTATTACTGTCCGAGCAACCACCCTCAGGCACTGGATACAGTAATAGTAAATGAAAGAATGATCATTTGTGGGGATTTTTGCAGCCACTCCCAAAGTTAGGGCTACAATCACATGGATCAGAGAGCAGAGAAATTGGAGGACTGGCAGGATGAGAATAGAATTATCCTCAATAATAAGCCAACCGACCCACCAACCTTCTACTCAAGAGCATGGCATACCACCTCAAAAGTTGTACAGATGTACAGAAGTTTAGATTGTATCAAATAGAAACAAGTCATGTGTAGAGGTTCTGAAGAGATCAGGAATGAAATTAGAGTTGCGGAAGGAAACAGAAAAGAGACGAGTGGAATATTTTGACAGTATTGAATGATATAACACTGATGCAAACCACACTAAAGGGAAACATTTAAGGCAATCGAGCAAGAGGTGGTCAATAATGCAAATAGGATAGCATATAGAAGTGGATGAACAGCACTTTGATCAAATGTACAGCTAGATTTAGAGACAGAAGGTGTTGGAGGTCCATTGCAGCCAACCTTTATTGTGAAGATGTTTGATTTATAGTCAGGCAGTATGGTTGTTCCTTGCTTTCCAAGATAATTCTCACAGTTATGAAAATTGTCGCATTCCCACTTTTATGAGTGCATCAACTACTCATGCTTGACAATATATGGAAGTCAAAGGGATTTAGTTTGAAGACAAAACTCAGAATATACAAGAGCAACATTTTAGGAATAGTATTATACAACAGTGAATGTTGGAAAATGACAGCGGGAATTACACATAAACTTGAGACTTTTTAAAATAAATGTTCAAGGTGAATTCTACAAATATTTTGGCCAAACAAGATCACAAATGAAGAACTGAGGAGGAAAACAGAATGTGCATCACTGGCAAATGTTATCAAAGTAAGACGATGGAGATGGCTTGGAAATGTTTGCAGACTACCTTGTGACACTCTGGCAGAAACAGCTCTCCGGTGGGCAGCAGATGATAAAAGAAGTGGATGATCTAAGGAAACCTGGAGACAGACAATAGAACAGCAAATGAAGGAATGTAAACTAACATGGGATACGACAGGCAGAAAAGCAGCAGACCGGCAGTAATGGAGATCACTTGTGAAAGCCTTATGTGTCGACAGCGACATGAAGAGGCTATAGAATAAACATAGTTTTGTAAGATGTGAAAATGTGTATGTAAAATGATGAGAAGACCCTCTATACATTCACAAATAGATTTACAGATGTTTATTTTTTTTTTTTTTTAAATCTTAAGCAGTAGTTAAAAAAAAAAAAGACAGAAAGGATTTAGAAAAAAAATAAAAGGAAGCAGCAGGTCATGTTAGAAACAAGCTTTAAGGCTCATTTTCAATATTATAAAGACAGAGTAATTTTGATATCTTTACTGTTTATTTTTTTTTAATTCTGGTCTAATGAAAACTCTAATTAAAGCCTTGTTTTTTTTTTTTTTAGCTACAAACCCATTTGCTGGAGTCCCATTGTCAGGGCCACCTTCATATGCTGTTTCTGCTGCCACTGTTAATGCAAATCCCTTTGGGGGATCCACTTCAGCAAGTCAGTTTTCTCCAGCTGGCATGTCAGCAACCACTGGCTACGGTGGTCATTTAGGCATGCAAGGACAGCCAGCGGGGTTTGGACAGTTTTCAGCCTTGCCAAATGGAGGATATGGAATGGCCTCTCCAGCAGGAAACTATGCAGTCCAAGGATCTTTCATGATGCCTGCACAGCCTGGAAGTGTGCAGCAAATGGGCAGCTGGAGTCAGTTTGGGCCAGCACCAGTTTCACAGCCTGTGTCCAACCCTTTTATGGTGAGTCATTGTTCATCAGTAGATGAGGTAAAATAAAAATTCAGTAAATTATATTGAGATGGCAGTGCAAGAATTGTATTGAGATGGCAGTGCAAGAACATGTGCCCAAACAAGAAAAAGAATTTCAAAAGAATGTTTTCCCATTGTACATTTCAATAATAAGCAAACACACAGAAGAAAACACATTGTTAATCTAAGACTTGTTGATAAATATACATTGTAACATTGAACTATATAATTTGTGTATTTCAGTTCAAAGGATTCATTTTTGTTCATTTTGTATGCTGATATAAATTCTGTAGCATGCACCTGACAAGATACAGCTATATATTGTTTGTACCTTATTTATCTAAATGAAAAATAGTGGCACTGTGATTTTGGTCACAGACATGAGGGAAAGTTCAGGCAGTTGTGGTGTGTATAAGGAAATACTCTAACCTCACTGAGCACCAGCAGGCTCTGTGCTGGTTTAACGGATCCTCATGCAAGTCTCCTGCCATGCACCATATTTAATGGCTCATACTTGTCTAACAGAGTTGGCCAGCAGTCTCGGAGTTAGTGGCCCCCAGAAAGCCTCTAGTTTTTATCCGTTAGCTGAATATACTACTAAATGACAACCCTCAGTAAAAACATAACAAGGGAAAGAACGACTGAACTGCTGAGATTCAGCCCTAGACCAAGAGATTTACTTGCAACTTAGACGGGCAACATCTCCTGCGGGCGGTATAGACCTGTCTCCTTACATCCATTGCTGATCCTCAATATCTTCACCGTCTTGAGGTACATAATGACAGTCTGCCACTGTCAGTCAGCTGATTAGGCTCAAATGTCTGTCAGATAATGTCCTGTGACATAACAACATAATGTCTGACCACTAATTCCTCCTGGTTAGCTGAAAGGTACATATGTCCCCACCCATGGCCCTACTCACCGGAGTGTCTGGACCAAAACGGGGAACCCATGCCTGATGCATGCTTTCCATATTATCATGCTAAGATAAAACAACATCAAATGTGCTGAAGAAGAATTTTGTCTGGTCTTTTTAAGTCCTGCACCTGTGGGCTGCTCTCTGCCGACCTCTGGAAAGCGCAGCCCATGACAAGTGGGAAGCTCAACATACCAATGTGAGGTTAAGCAGTCATGTGCAGGATGTGATGATTCCTTGGGTGAGCCCAGGACCAGAGCATCATATGTTGACTCTTCATTTTTAGAAGCCTACTTGGATGGTGGGGAATACCCATTATCTGCCCCTGCCTTTCCTTGAAGACCAACCAGTCTACATGCGATGCTGCAGATAAATTCTCCAAAGGCAAAACCCGTAGATAAGGGGACAAAGAGAACACCACACACACACACACACACACAAAGGCTACATTGTGTCCCATGAAACTGTCTGGGAAGTTACCCCGGTCCACAAGTGCTCAGTGAAGTCGGACTTGTCAGTCGTACAGAGTCACAATACACTTTACGCAACTCGGGTGAAGTGAAAAGAGGAAGACAAAAAAATGAAAAATAAATCTGGAAATGAATTGTAATTTAGAAGACTTCACAGAGTATTGACAAGAATTATCACATAATTAATGAGAAAAAAATTAAGAGAAAAATTTTATGGAGAATGTTGAATGTTAAATTAAGAATTGACATCATAGCACTCGTGGCACTCCCATAAACACTCCATCCCCATCTTCAGCAGCAAGCGAAAAGTTTCATTTCTGATGGTACCAGTAACTAAGTTTTTAGCAAAAAATAAAGAATATCTTATGAAAGTATAATTGAATACAGACAGGTGAATCATGTTGAAGAAGATGCAGGTGCTGTAGAAAGTACAACACTTAATACAAACAAGATAGTCCAGATAGAATTCTTAATGTATGAGACATATAAGGAGGCCAGTAAACACATGAAGAAGGGAAAATATCGAACAGCCATCTGTTTGTGTTCGTGATGAATTCTACAAGTGAATGTCTTCCATGCCATTCCTTTTTGTTATTATCTGCTTATAACATTCTGTCTTTTCATTCTGGTTGTCAGAATTCTTTTGATTATCTCTTTTTATTATGATTGTCTAATCAGGATGATGATAATAAGCTACCTTTAAGAGCTTGCCTCCTACAGCGGAGTATTCAGTGATAACAGGAATGATGTTTGATGGCAAGTGGGTCAGCATCATTGCACCAGGTTGATCCTATATGGTTGTCTCTCTATAGAGCAGCTGGTCACACACCAAGCATAAACCCAGGATCCTCAAAATACTTTTAACGCCAGAACTAAATGAATGAAATTCAAAACCATAAACAACAGCTCCAGAGCATGAATTCCAGAATCTCTAAAACACCTTCACCCTCAGACTAAATGAGGAATTCCAGACCCGTACCATCTTTCCAGAGCATGTACTTCAGAATCTCTAAAACACCTTTCCCCTTAGACTAAATGAGGAATTCCACCGTACCATCTTTCCAGAGCATGTACTCCAGAATCTCTAAAACACCTTCCCCTTAGACTAAATGAGGAATTCCAGACCCGTACCATCTTTCCAGAGCATGTACTCCAGAATCTCTAAAACACAATTAACTCCAGAGTAAATGATGGAGTCCAAAACCATACCAACTGCTCCAGAGCATAAGACAAATGACTCCACCACTTCACCATGGAAACCCTTTTTTTAGTCACAAACTGATAGCATAGGATATTCTTCTCATCAAGTTGCAAATTAAGTCATGATTTCACAAACTACACAACTTCAAAGGGGGAGTTATAGATAAATACATGGAAGGCGCCAGGTGAGCACCAATCTAATCTGTGGTTCTGGTTGTTGTGTAAGATTGTGAAACATGACCACCTATCCTTATTAGCAGGGCAGATGTTGATGAGGTGGAAGGTACTAATCTCACAACTCTGAACAGCTGTCGAGAAGCTGACTGGTTTTTATATACTTTTTAAGTGAACAACCTGGAAGTATCATGTTTCCTATTTTTTTTAATATATTGTTTCTTTTCACAGAGCGCCTCCATGCAGCAGAAAGTCCTACCTCCCAGCAGCTCCACCAATCCTTTTTTGTGACTCACCAGAGCTGACTGATGGTTCACTCACCTATTCTCATCCAGTTGGCCGAATTTTAACAGGGAAACAGATGACACAGTGGAACCCTCAAGACTCACACAGACATTATACTAATAAACTTTCAGGTGCTTATAGTCTCATCACAGAAGTTAAAGTAATAAACTTGCAGGTGCTTATAGTCATCACAGAAGTTAAAGTAATAAACTTTCAGGTGCTTATAGTCATCACAGAAGTTAAAGTAATAAACTTGCAGGTGCTTATTTATAGTCATCACAGAAGTTAAAGTAATAAACTTGCAGGTGCTTATAGTCATCACAGAAGTTAAAGTAATAAACTTTCAGGTGCTTATAGTCATCACAGAAGTTAAAGTAATAAACTTGCAGGTGCTTATTGTCATCACAGAAGTTAAAGTAATAAAATTGCAGGTGCTTATTGTCATCAAAGAAGTTGAAGTAATAAACTTTCAGGTGCTGATAGTCATCACAGAAGTTGAAGTAATAAACTTGCAGGTGCTTATAGTCATCACAGAAGTTAAAGTAATAAACTTGCAGGTGCTTATAGTCATCACAGAAGTTAAAGTAATAAACTTGCAGGTGCTTATATTCATCACAGAAGTTAAAGTAATAAACTTGCAGGTGCTTATAGTCATCACAGAAGTTAAAGTAATAAACTTGCAGGTGCTTATATTCATCACAGAAGTTAAAGTAATAAACTTGCAGGTGCTTATATTCATCACAGAAGTTAAAGTAATAAACTTGCAGGTGCTTATAGTCATCACAGAAGTTAAAGTAATAAACTTGCAGGTGCTTATATTCATCACAGAAGTTAAAGTAATAAACTTGCAGGTGTTTGTTGTCATCACAGAAGTTAAAGTAATAAACTTGCAGGTGCTTATAGTCATCATTTAAATTAAAGTGATAAACTTGCGGTGCTTATTGTCATCATTTAAATTAAAGTGATAAACTTGCGGTGCTTATTGTAATCATGTAAATTAAAGTAATAAACTTGTAAATCATGTGCACAGCCTGAATTTTCCCACTTTGCATCAACTGAAATTAACCAGCCTTTATGTAAAACACTCTGTCCGGTGATAAGCAAAGTCTAACCATCTTTTCTGCTTTCTATCCATCTTTCTATTTTCTGCCCAATCAAATCAATTACCAGTTTTATGAACTCATCCAGTACAACTAAAACACAAACTTTAGTTGCGTGAACTAGAAACATAAAGTAAATTAGCATGCTTTAAATAAATTATGGTGGCCAATATATGTGGCCAAAACATGTTCACTTTTCTGAAAGAATAAATGCATGAAGTGATAAAGGTATGCTTCCTTGCGTAGCACATCAAAGAAATTGCAGTAGTTGGGTGTAATCACCGGTTGCCTTATGATTTGTGACTCTCAGAGTGAGCAGAGTTTGCCTCTTGTGGGCATTTGATGAGATGACGGATAGTGGTGAGATGTTGAATTGTGGTGACATTGGTACTATAAAGGGGCCATGTGGAGTGTTCTAGGGATCAGTTAGATGCTGTCTCCACAGTGAAGGTGGCTGTCATTGAACTCTAACACTGACTCTTGTCTTGGTTGTGCATTTTGTCAAACTGATGTTTATCCATCTTTTAGTGTTGTCTTCCCACTTGTATCTACCTTTTGCTTTGCCAATCACATTTCTCTCTGGTGTAAAAAGAGTGTTATGTCTTCATGAAGATGAAACATTGTAGTTGTCTAATTTCTTTTTCTTTTAGCAACTCTTGTTTTATTCCCAGTCTCTCCGAAACATCATATATGTTTTTGGTTACAGCAAATACATACTGTTCTTCTGTATATCCACATCTCTAGAGACCCACTTCAGTTTTATAGTTTGATTGTTTATTGTCTAGGCCAGTGATTCCCAAACTGTGCGCACTGGAGAGCCATGACCTCTTGACAGGGGCGCCACGAAATATTCAAAGATACATAAGTTTTATTTTTTTGGTTATCTTTTACGTATGAATAGTCATACTTTTACTTAAGTTAGGACGCCGTGGGAAAATTGTAATTGAAATAAGGCGCAGCGACAAAAACAAGTTTTGGAAACACTGATCTAGGCTTCTGCACCATGCAACAGGGTTGAATATATGTAACATTTGACAGTTCTCATTTTTAATGTGTTGTTGATCTCTCTAAAAGTTAAAAATTCTCTTTTGAATTTCTGCTTCACATCTGCCATGATCTGTTGTTGCATGCCCTGGATATGAGAAATGTATTCTAATATCTCTCCATTTGCTGTGTTGTTCAGTGGTTTCCTAACTTCTAGGGATGAAACCTTGTAGGTAATGTAGAAGCAGCCGAAGTCAATATGGAAGCCAATAAGTAAAATCCTCACTGATAACACTAGTTTGGGTAACTGGATGCAGAATAAGTTGACACAATGTTGGTGAAAGTTACAGTTTTTTGGGGGGGTTTTGAAGTCACCAATGCTCTTCAACACAATTGTAATAATTGATATTAATGGGTGATAATAATTTATTGTTATTAATGTTCATATTTATGAATTATAAATCATTGCTGAAGATAAAACATGAGGTGGTTATAAAGCATGAACATATAGCGCAACACTGGGATTGGAATTTTTTTTTTTTTAACTTGAATATTTTATCAGCTGGTGTCTCCTCATCTTTTTCTTTATCATCTTTCTTTTCCTTCTTCATCCTCTTTCTCCTTCTCCTCCTTCTTTATTTTTTTGGCACCTCCTCCTCCTCTTTCCTGCATCATCATCATCACCATCGTCATCCTGAACCTCTACAACTGCTTCAGTTACAGCCTAATTGCACCTCCTGGGTTAATGCAGATCTTTTTCTAGTCTGGACAAGTAGATATCCAGTACAGTCACTTCTCTGTTGTCATGTCACACACACAATGTAACTGGTTAATCAGTTGATACCAAATTCACATTGAGAGAAAAACTCATTAAGGTGAGAAAGTAGTAGCAGAAAAATAATGGTACAGAGAAGAACAGAGATAAATCTGTTGCACAGTTTCATTGTTTATGTTTGTTTGTTTATTGTCAGTTAATGAAGACTTTGTATTATTTATGTATTCCTACTAAATACGTGCTCTATAATTGCTGATAATTGCAAATGTGTCTTTCATGAGGTTTTTAAAAAATTAAATTCATTTAAATAAAGGGGGGGGGGGGGGGGGGGGGGGTTTAATTCTACCACATTAACAAATCTGCATGTCACTTGTAATATCAACATCAGTGTTCACTGTGAGCTTGATATTTTCTCATGTCTTGGATTTTATGTAAACTGTAAATTGCCTGAAAAAACCCAAATCTGTTAATAATATCAACAGAATGTCAAAACCGAAGAAGTTATGTGTATGTAAATATATATATAAGCTCAGTGAAGGAACAGGAGAGTCAGTACAAACGTTTATCAGCACAATGAAACAGTTTGCATAAAAACAATGATGGATGAGATGCGCAAGTCATAGTCCTTTACTTTGTCATGTCTGGCCCATAGCCAACATACAGTCTGCAAGTATAAAACAAGAAAGAAACAATTATACAAATATGAAGGCTTTTAAGATGTATAAGTTTTGCACCACAACACCTGTCAAGTGCTGACTGATATAATGAAAAGATATGGATTGCTCACCTTGTTGCTGCTGAGCCACTGGGTGTGGAATGTTTCCTTCACCAGACATAAATTATCTTAAAATGCAAGTAATGAGCACAACTGGAAGTCAGAGGAACATTTGAAAAGTACACCCAGGCAATAGCTACATCATTTCAGCCTGCATAGGCATTGAGGTTTCAACTAAGCTTAAGAGAGGCAAGAGGCACTTTAGTGGCATGATGAGTCAGGAGGCACTTTAGTGGCATGATGAGTCAGGAGGCACTTTAGTGGCATGATGAGTCAGGAGGCACTTTAGTGGCATGATGAGTCAGGAGGCACTTTAGTGGCATGATGAGTCAGGAGGCACTTTAGTGGCATGATGAGTCAGGAGGCACTTTAGTGGCATGATGAGTCAGGAGGCACTTTAGTGGCATGATGAGTCAGGAGGCACTTTAGTGGCATGATGAGTCAGGAGGCACTTTAGTGGCATGATGAGTCAGGAGGCACTTTAGTGGCATGATGAGTCAGGAGGCACTTTAGTGGCATGATGAGTCAGGAGGCACTTTAGTGGCATGATGAGAGTCAGGAGGCACTTTAGTGGCATGATGAGTCAGGAGGCACTTTAAGTGGCATGATGAGTCAGGAGGCACTTTAGTGGCATGATGAGTCAGGTGGCACTTTAGTGGCATGATGAGTCAGGAGGCACTTTAGTGGCATGATGAAACAGGAGGCAGGCACTTTAATGGCATGATAAGACAGAAGGCACTTTAGTGGCATGATGAGTCAGTAGGCACTTTAGTGGCATGATGAGTCAGGAGGCACTTTAGTGGCATGATGAGTCAGTAGGCACTTTAGTGGCATGATGAGTCAGTAGGCACTTTAGTGGCATGATGAGTCAGGAGGCACTTTAGTGGCATGATGAGTCAGGAGGCACTTTAGTGGCATGATGAGTCAGGAGGCACTTTAGTGGCATGATGAGTCAGGAGGCACTTTAGTGGCATGATGAGTCAGGAGGCACTTTAGTGGCATGATGAGTCAGGAGGCACTTTAGTGGCATGATGAGTCAGGTGGCACTTTAGTGGCATGATGAGTCAGGAGGCACTTTAGTGGCATGATGAAACAGGAGGCAGGCACTTTAATGGCATGATAAGACAGAAGGCACTTTAGTGGCATGATGAGTCAGTAGGCACTTTAGTGGCATGATGAGTCAGGAGGCACTTTAGTGGCATGATGAGTCAGGAGGCACTTTAGTGGCATGATGAGTCAGGAGGCAGGCACTTTAGTGGCATAATGAGTCAGGAGACACTTTAGTGGCATAATTGTCAGGAGGCACTTTAGTGGCATGATGAGTCAGGTGGCACTTTAGTGGCATAATGAGTCAGGAGGCACTTTAGTGGCATAATTGTCAGGAGGCACTTTAGTGGCATGATGAGTCAGGTGGCACTTTAGTGGCATGATGAGTCAGGAGGCACTTTAGTGGCATGATGAAACAGGAGGCAGGCACTTTAATGGCATGATAAGACAGAAGGCACTTTAGTGGCATGATGAGACAGTAGGCACTTTAGTGGCATGATGAGTCAGGAGGCACTTTAGTGGCATGATGAGTCAGGAGGCACTTTAGTGGCATGATGAGTCAGGAGGCACTTTAGTGGCATGAGGAGACAGAAGGCACTTTAGTGGCATGATGAGACAGAAGGCACTTTAGTGGCATGATGAGACAGAAGGCACTTTAGTGGCATGATGAGACAGGAGGCACTTTAGTGGCATGATGAGACAGGAGGCAGGCACTTTAGTGGCATGATGAGACAGGAGGCCGGCACTTTATTGGCATGATGAGACAGGAGGTACTTTAGTGGCATGATGAGACAGGAGGTACTTTAGTGTGATGATGAGTCAGGAGGCACTTTAGTGGCATGATGAGTCAGGAGGCACTTTAGTGGCATGATGAGTCAGGAAGCAATATAGTGGCATGATGAGTCAGGAGGCACTTTAGTGGCATGATGAGACAGGAAGCAGGCACTTTAGTGGCATGAGACAGAAGGTACTTTAGTGGCTAGATGAGATAGAAAGCACTTTAGTGGCATGATGAGTCAGAAGGCTTTTTAGTGGCATAATGAGTCAGGAGGCACTTTAGTGGCATGATGAGTCAGGAGGCACTTTAGTGGCATGATGAGACAGGAGGCAGGCACTTTAGTGGCATGAATAGACAGAAGTCACTTTAGTGGTATGATGAGACAGAAGGCACTTTAGTGGCATGATGAGACAGAAGGCACTTTAGTGGCATGATGAGACAGAAGGCACTTTAATGGCACGATGAGACAGAAGGCACTTTAGTGGCATGATGAGTCAGGAGGCACTTTAGTGGCATGATGAGTGAGGAGGCACTTTAGTGGCATGATGAGTCCGGAAGCAATTTAGTGGCATGATGAGTTATGAGGCAATTTAGTGGCATGATGAGTCAGGAGGCACTTTGGTGACATGATGAGACAGGAAGCAGGCACTTTAGTGGCATGATGAGACAGAAGGTACTTTAGTGGCTTGATGAGACAGAAGGCACTTTAGTGGCATGATGAGTCAGAAGGCTTTTTAGTGGCATGATGAGACAGGAGGCACTTTAGTGGCATGATGAGTCAGGAGGCACTTTAGTGGCATGATGAGTCAGGAGGCACTTTAGTGGCATGATGAGACAGGAGGCAGGCACTGTAGTGGCATGATGAGACAGAAGGCACTTTAGTGGCATGATGAGACAGGAGGCACTTTAGTGGCATGATGAGAGAAAGCACTTTAGTGGCATGATAAGTCAGGAGGCACTTTAGTGGCATGATGAGTCAGGAGGCACTTTAGTGGCATGATGAGTCAGAAGTTACTTTAGTGGCATGATAAGTCAGGAGGTACTTAAGTGGCATGATGAGTCAGGAGGTACTTTAGTGGCATGATAAGTCAGGAGGCACTTTAGTGGCATGATAAGTCAGGAGGTACTTTAGTGGCATGATGAGTCAGGAGGCACTTTAGTGGCATGATATGTCAGGAGGTACTTTAGTGGCATGATGAGTCAGGGGGTACTTTAGTGGCATGATGAGTCAGGAGGCACTTTAGTGGCATGATGAGTCATAAAGCACTTTAGTGGCATGATGAGTCATGAGGCACTTTAGTGGCATGATGAGTCAGTAGGCACTTTAGTGGCATGATGAGACAGGAGGCAGGCAATTTAGTGGCATAATGAGACAGGAGGTACTTAAGTGGCATGATGAGAGTGGAGACACTTTAGTCACATGATGAGACAGGAGGTACTTAAGTGGCATGTTGAGATAGGAAACACTTTAGGGGCATGATGAGACAGGAGGCAGGCACTTTAGTGGCATGATGAGACAGGAGGCAGGCACTTTAGTGGCATGATGAGACAGGAGGCAGGCACTTTAGTGGCATGATGAGACAGGAGGTACTTTAGTGGCATGATGAGACAGGAGGTACTTTAGTGGCATGATGAGACTTCACCAACAGTCTAGAAATTTAAAAAAAAAATTTAAAAAAAGCTGTGTTGTCATCTCAGAAGAAATGTTTTATTGTCCTGCTGACATCTTTCTTGTTTGGACTGGCTGACCTGATCTTGATGATGATGATATATGAGTGTTTGTGCATGTGAAAGAGGGAGCCGGAGACAGTTTTTGTTTATACAGTAATAGTATTAGTATATTAACTGTAAAGGGCCCAGTCTCCTGGTATGGCATATTAAAGCCATGGTACTAGATATATATTTTGGTGACCAAAACAGCACCAGATGGGGGATGTGATGAACATCACGCCAGCCGCTTTACTCTCCAGAGAATTGTCTTGTCACTGTGGAGCCATACATTCAACATCATACCAGCCGCTGTATCCCTCAGAACATTTCTGATACTGAGTTGATGAGACTGAGTCCATCCTTAAGCCGGATTGTGAACATCATAACATCTGCTTTACTCCAGAGAAAAAGTTGTCAATGCTCACTCAGCCGTACACCAGCTGCTTTTGTTTGAGTACATGCCTATATATATATATATATATATATATATATATATATATATATATATATATATATATATATATATATATATATATATATATATATATATATATATACAATTTCCTTAGCCCCTAAAAATGTTGGGTAGTCATGCATCACTGTTTGTATCACATAGTTGTATGCTTTAATATTCACATTCCCATCTTTGATTGGATTTTACTAAATTATACACTTATTATGGTATCATTGTTGGTGGGGTTGTAATATATATTTATACATTTTTGTATGACCAGGAGTGTAGAATTGGATGGTATATGTGTCAGTGTAATCTCTGGCAATGTGGTTGTTGGTTTGAGAATCTTCTGGATGACTGGGTTTTTAGCTTTGAGTCAGGTGCTTTGGTGCTTCACATAACACATCCTGGACAGAGCATGCATCTGTCAGAATTTAGACTTTTCTAGAAGCTTTTTTTTTTGTATAATAGTACCATCTCCTTAGGGAATTTTTCAGATCTCTTCATTTCTGTTCTGTTTTTGTCTCTATACTGCTATATGAAAGTTTGACCACCCTGAGATTACAAAATCACAGCCTGGACTGCGAGCCAACTGGACTGTTGCCAGATAAGCTTGTTCATCCTCTAAAGAAGTTATAATTGGGGCACCTGTAACAACTACACCAGTGTAATGTAACGTTCAGTCCATGCATGTGTGAGTGATCTTTGCAGATCTCTCAATCCCTGCTCTGTGTGTAGACACCAGTAAGGAGGTGTGTGAGACTGAAGTGGAAGTTGATATATGCCAATAGTTTTATTGGTATGTATATGTTACCAGGTGGTGGTTGAGTACAACACCTATAGCCTGGCTTGCTTGAAGTTAGCCTTGGCTGGCAATTGGGAGTCTTCATGCTTCTCACTCTGAGGGTTATGATGTCAATTCATGGACTGCTTTATTTGGTTGATAAGTGCATTTTTACAATGACTTCTGAAGATCATCACTGGAGCTGCAGATTGTATACATTATGCCACACTACTGGCAAGAGACTAAGCTATTTGGGTTAAAACTCAGTGCAGTGAAGTGAATCTTCACCACTTTAAATTCATGTAGGTAATAGTGTTTTCACAGTTTTGAGGTATTTCTTCACAAGTCTGCAGCTCAGCTTCACCTGAGGAAGTTCCATACGAGATCCTGTTGTAAAGACTGGAAGTGACTGCATTTCACATATACAAATTCCAGCAAGTGTGAGTAGTGGTGATCAGTCCCTTTCCTGCCCTGGTGCACATTTCATGAATTTGTGTTGATATTCTTTTTCAGTGCATTAATACTCATCCTTATATTTATGTGGTAATTCAGTACTTCATAAATATATGAGATAACTCCAAACCCATAGGGATTTGATGTCATGGATCATCATTGAAGTGAAAGATAAGAAGGGGAATAAGATTTAATGAGACAGTTATTGCAGATAAGTTAAGAGTTAAGTATTTGATAAGAAAAAAAGCATGCTGTTGGGACACTGACCCAGAATCCTGTGACATTATTATGGTAGACTTTTCCTAACACAAGCTGGTCTTGCCAGCCATACTCATCATCACCATGGACTGTGATCCCAAGCCCCTGTAGCACATGTACTAATGATGGAACTCCACTAAAACCCCAGCACATGTTTGTAATTAAGTCCAAAACTCACACATTTGATACTTAACTTCAAACAAATTAAATTTGTGTGAGGATAATAGTCCTCACACATTTGTTTTATCATTCAGAACCTCACATACATACACACACATGCATTTATGTGTCATAATCTGAATTTTTCCCTAGCAAATTTCTTTGTAATCCTAGACTTCACATTTGTGTGATAAACTTAGATTTCACATGTATGTGATAATAACAGACTTCACATTTGTGTGATAATACCAGACTTCATATATGTGTGATAATCTTAGATTTCATATTTGTCTGATAATACCATACTTCATATTTGTGTGATAAGACATAGCATAAGTATGAGCGCCAAGAAACAGATTATAGACAGCATATATTCATACCAACACTGTGCTATCAGTGCAAGACTTGGACATTGTCAAAGGCTAACTTACAAAAAATGAACACCTGTGAAATGAGATGCTTGAGAAAAGCTGCCAACTGAGCCATCCAAGACAAAATTAGAAATGACATTATCAGACAGACTGTAGGAACAACACCATGCAGCAAATTCATTGAGAAACAGAAGATCAAATGGTTTGGTCATTTAATAAGAATGCAGTCAGAACGACTACCAATGCAGGCGCTACACATGAAAGGATTTGAAGTGAAATTAGGAGGCCACCCTAGGAGAATATGGATTGATGACATTAAAGAGCTTCTCCATGGACAGATTGACAAAAGCCAATGTTGCCCATTGAACAATGCATCACAAACTGTTCCTCCACACAGCGCTTAACGGAAGAAGTGGAAATTGATGATAATGATGATAAATCCCAGAATTTACATTAGATTGATGGATTTAGATCTCACAGATTAATGTGATACTCCCAAACCTTCACTTTTAGTATAACCTGAACCTTACATTTAACCCCCCCCCCCCCCCCCCCCCCCACATATTTGTGTGGTAATCCCAAACCTGACACTTAACATTCACACCCTTTAAAACTATGATACAGTTTTCAGTTTACCATGGTTGTGATCTAATGTGCTTAAGATAAAAAAAAAGATAAGGATGTTTTAAGTATTTGCATATGTATACACACACACTCACACACATATACAAACATACACAGAAGAATGCCAGACATAGATGTAATGAATTCTTTAGAAACAGTTTTAGAGATCTCAGTTGATGGTAATAGTATCAATAACCCATCTTATACAGATGATACCTTTTTGGTTACAGACAGAGGGCACTACAGAAAATAGTAGATACAGTGGCTGTAGATATTACACAAATTGAGTTTCAGGTTAAATAATAGGAAAACAAAAAAAATGGATCATTCTTAGGTTAAATAATAGGAAAACAGAAGTCAATTTAAAAAATGGATCATGTCTTAGTGTAAAAAATCCATGGTACTGATTTGTGGCAACTACTGCAATTTGTGTAGAATATTTTCTGCATTCATTAAAGAAGAATTCTTGCACATTATGTAGAGCAGATTTTTGCCGTTAGCACATTTGGCTGGACAGAGTTAAAACAAGAACAGACACACAAGAGTGATGCTTGATGCGCATCTGAGATATTCTGCAGCATAACTTGCAGTGGCAAAGAGAGTAATTTAAATGTTTTGATAAAAGATTAAGATGTGAAAATAGTTGTAAGAAACAACAAAAAGATCCAGCTATGATGTTTTGAGAATGTTGTGACACAGAGTGATACTTGCAGTTAGCACACAGAGTGATGCTTGCAAACACTGATACTTACTTGCAGTTAGCACACAGAGTTATACTTACTTGCAGTTAGCACACAGCTGGAAATGATGCTCCTAAACAAGAGATGGCAGTTAAACAGCAAGAAATAGTGATTATTGCAGTTCTGTTTGTCATAGCTTGCAGTTAAAAAGCGTTAGCACACAGATTGATGCTTGCCGTTAGCACACAGAGTGATACTTGCAGTTAGCACACAGAGTGATGCTTGCAGTTAGCACACAGAGTGATACTTACAGTTAGCACACAGAGTGATGCTTGCAGTTAGCACACAGAGTGATACTTGCAGTTAGCACACAGAGTGATGCTTGCAGTTAGCACACAGAGTGATACTTGCAGTTAGCACACAGAGTGATACTTACTTGCAGTTAGCACACAGAGTGATACTTACTTGCAGTTAGCACACAGTGATGCTTGCAGTTAGCACACAGTGATGCTTGCAGTTAGCACACAGAGTGATGCTTGTTTGCAGTTAGAACACAGAGTGATACTTGCAGTTAGCACACAGAGTGATGCTTGCTTGCAGTTAGCACACAGAGTGATGCTTGCAGTTAGCACACAGAGTGATGCTTGCAGTTAGCACACAGAGTGATGCTTGCAGTTAGCACACAGAGTGATGCTTGCAGTTAGCACACAGAGTGATGCTTGCAGTTAACACACAGATTGATACTTGCTTGCAGTTAGCACACAGAGTGATGCTTGCAGTTAGCACACAGATTGATACTTGCTTGCAGTTAGCACACAGAGTAATGCTTGCAGTTAGCACACAGAGGGATACTTGCTTGCAGTTAGCACACAGAGTGATTGCTTGCAGTTAGCACACAGAGTGATACTTGCTTGCAGTTAGCACACAGAGTGATGCTTGCAGTTTGCACACAGAGTGATGCTTGCAGTTAGCACACAGTGATGCTTGCAGTTAGCACACAGAGTGATGCTTGCAGTTAGCACACAGAGTGATGCTTGCAGTTAGCACACAGAGTGATGCTTGCAGTTAACACACAAAGTGATGCTTGCTTGCAGTTAGCACACAGAGTGATGCTTGCTTGCAGTTAGCACACAGAGTGATGCTTGCAGTTAGCACACAGAGTGATGCTTGCAGTTAGCACACAGAGTGATGCTTGCTTGCAGTTAGCACACAGAGTGATGCTTGCAGTGCAGTGATAGTTAGCACACAGAGTGATGCTTGCACACAGTTTGCAGTTAGCACACAGAGTATATTGCTTGCAGATTAGCACACAGAGTGATGCTTGCAGTTAGCACACAGAGTGATGCTTGCAGTTAGCACACAGAGTGATGAGTTAGCACAGTAATGAGTGATGCGCAGTTAGCACAGAGTATGCTTAGTTATAGTGATTTTGCAGTTAGCACACAAAGTGATGCTTGCTTGCAGTTAGCACACAGAGTGATGCTTGCAGTTAACACGCAGACTGATACTTGCTTGCAGTTAGCACACAGAGTGATACTTGCTTGCAGTGATACATGTTTGCAGTCAAGATACCTGCACATACTGATTATAAATACAGTTGTACCTGGTGAATTTTTGCTTTAATTTTAACTCAGTTAGATTAGACGTGAACAATTTTAGTTAGTAGATGACGTATGTTTAGAATTCTACCCTAATGCTAGAACTTTTGTGAGTCCCAATTAATGACAGCACCACGAATTATCTCCAGACAATGTTTCTCTCTTCTCAGCACCATCCTAACAGGCACTCAAATATTTTCTCAGGAAAGGAAAATGAGGTTTAATGTTCATTTATTTGACATGATTGCTTTTGTATTTATGTATTTTAGTATTAGACAGTATATAAATTATCTGATACAACCGCATTTATTGTTTAACATGTCAGTAACAATATGATTTGAATTAAATAATATGTATACTGAGGTACCTCTAGATACATGCATACATACATACACACACACACAAACACATACATACATACATATATTTATATGTATACTGAGGTACCACTAAATATATACATACATACGTATGTACGTACATACATACATATATATGTATACTGAGCTACCACTAAATTTATACATACAAACGTATGTACATACATTCATACATACATACAAATACATGTGTATCTACATGTGAGTATAAATATTTATAAAAATATTGAAAACATTTACCTGTGGAGACAAATGTGGGTGTGTGTGTGTGTGTGTGAATAAATTTGGAGGAGTTATAATGCAGGACTAGAATGCAGGCCTATCAGCCTTGTGGCCACCTTTGTAAATCTCCATTGAATTAGTGTTTTTTTTTTGTTGGTGGGGGGGGGGGGGGGATTTGAAAGAAATTGACATCAGCTCACTAGTTGACCCTTCCTAAAATAGGTATCAGGAGATATTATGGGAAATAAAGGCAGTCATCTTGATATTGTTAAAATCGCCCATCAAGTGCTGATTGATCTGTAAAGAATGAACCTGACAAGGGAAATGGTCCTATAGTTCATGTATACTGATGTATAATTTGTGATCATGTTGTCAGTACACTGTGTTGTTTTGTTGCTGCCACAGTACGCACATGTAACACATGTTACTACTGCTAGTACTTGTACATATAATTGTTTTTTTTTTTTTGTTATTGTTTGTTGTTACTGTTATCACTACTTGTTGTTTAATTGTTGAGAAGAATGATAAAACCATTGCGTCTGTGATGTAAAATACTAGAAGAAATAAACGAAATAAATGGTTAGGACAGGTTCCTTCCCTGGGTTGTCATTGATAAAAGATTATCTTTTCATTTGTTCTTCAGACAGGCTGTAAAGTATGTATTTTACAGCTTTTTCTAAGACATGTTTAAGTTTGCCATGTCGGATATTTGCATGTCATGAATCGAAGGAATGGTATGACAGATATTTGGATGTCATGAATGGGTGAAATGGTATGACAGATATTTGGATGTCATAAATGGGAGGAGTGGTATGTCAGATATTTGGATGTCATGAATGGCAGGAATGGTATGACAGATATTTAGATGTCATAAATGGGAGAAATGGTATGACAGATATTTGGATGTCATAAATGGGAGGAATGGTATGTCTGATATTTGGATGTCATGAATGGGAGGAATGGTATGTCAGATATGTGGATGTCATGAATGGAAGGAATGGTATGTCAGATATTTGGATGTCATGAATTGGAGGAATGGTATGACAGATATTTGGATGTCATGAATGGGAGGAATGTTATGTCAGATATCTGGATGTCATGAATGGGAGAAATGGTATGTCAGATATTTGGATGTCCTGAATGGGAGAAATGGTATGACAGATATTTAGATGACATAAATGGGAGAGATGGTATGTCAGATATTTGGATTTCATAAATGGGAGGAATGGTATGTCAGATATTTGGATGTTGTGAATGGGAGGAATCGCATGACAGATATTTGCATGTCATGAGTGGTATGTCATTTATTTGGAAGAAATTACATGTCACAGATACTGCTGTCATGAATAGGAAGAATGGCCATTCAGCTTCTGGTGAGATGAGTGGGATTATTGGTGAATCATTTACACCATATTAGAACTCATTCTTTCCCAAGAAAAAGTATCCACAATGTCTTAAACTATCATCATCATCCAAATTTGCTGTTATAGGGCACACAGTCTAGTCCTCCGTGCTATTATATCTTGTGCAGTCCTTTTGATATCCAGTCTAGCACCTTTTGCAGCATTCATCTTGGTTTTGGATGTCCTAGTTTCCACAGTTCATGTGTTTCCCATTTCAGTGCTTGTTTGTGATTTGTTTATCTGCTTCTTGTGATGTTCCCAACATATTGTCATTGTCTGGAGAATAGGGAGAGCAGCAGCATGGTTTTGTTGAAGGTAATGGCACACACAACACCATATTTATCTTGAGAACACTTACAGAAAGAATGATTGAAATGAACATTGATCTATATTTGTGCTTTGTTAATTACACTAAAGTATTTGATAATGTGAAACATGAAGAAATTACTCGAAATCTTGAAACCAATAATATTAAAGGTCTGAGGATTATTTATTTTTTTAAATATATATACTGAAAATAGGAAGCAACCATAAAATTTTACAACCAAATGGGAACTTTTTGATTGCTAAAAATTTAACGCAGTTGCTAGAAATGATGAACCTAATTGTAAAAAAAATCCAAAAACAAGAGTCCTAATTTGAATAACAGAAAGGAAACAAAACAGAAGTAATGGTAATTACAAAGAGAATGTATCCTCCAAAATGCAATTTCAAAGTAATTGGGGCAATCTCCAAGCAAGCTGATATCTCTAAGTCCTTGGGTACCCTGATAACAATTGAGTTGAGAATGAGAATTATCAAGAGCTATATAAATTCTACCTTGATATACAGAAATCAATCATAGACACTGGTCAGTTAGTGAAAAATGATGTGGAAGTTGCAGATATCTGGTTTTATAGACGAATGATGAAATCACCTTGGACATATAAAAAGCTTAATGAAGACGTCTTGAAAGAAACTGACTCACAGAGAGAACTGATTACCCATGTCAGACAGAATCAATCTACATTCAATGGTATTGTTATAAGAAGGAAACAACTGGAATGCATCATGATGGTGGAAAAGTTGAGGAGGAGAAGAGGCAAATCCCGGAAACCCCATTCAACTGTATAGCCAAAAAGCTCAGTCCAGTGTGAGAGCCTCTACCAGACTATTAAAGATAGTTTTTATTTAAATATTTTCTTCTCTAAAATACGGTATACAGATGATGATTTCTAGTAGGAGAACAATGTACTTATTTAGGTAGATATTTTGATAGTTAAGGAAATACAGGGAAAGAAATTATGACACGAACTGGCAAGGCCTCAGCAGCTTTTAGATGCCTAAACAATATCATCATCATCATGTAGCAGGTCCTTTGCAGAACGTCGCTCTCATCACAGTCTGCCTGTAAGAAACTCGGTCTCTTGCCAGTTCTCCCGCCTCATGAACTTTTACACTCAAGGAGTCACTTATATTCTGTGCCCATCTTCGTGTCGGTCGGCCTCTACCCCTCCTTCCTGGTACCATGCCTTCTGCTATAATTTTTTCCAATCCGTCGTGGCGCTTGATATGACCAAAATATTTCAGCTTTCGAGAAAGGATGCTGTTTATTAGCCAATCTTACTTAATGTTCAGATCTTTTAAGATGTCAATATTTCTCAACTTCTTTGTCCAAGATATTCTGAGAATCTTTCTATAGCATTCATAAACAATATACGGAACTTTAAATTGTAACGTTTGAAAACCAAGTTACATATTTTCATTTTTAATGTTATTTGAGCTATAACACTTGCCAGCGATTGTTGGAGAACAACCAAAGACATTGAAGAATGTCAAATGCATTTGAAAAAACTGCCTGCAGAAAATGTTGAAGAACATCAAATGGGAGGAATTCCATGGGGTGCAGGAGAAAAGAGAGATGTCTCGGCAACCACAGATAGCAACAGTTATAAGATAAAGAAGATTGTGTTATTTTTTCCGAGAAGAAACATAGGCGGCGAGTTGACGCACACAGATGGTATTGAATAGACAAGGTCGCAGTTAAACCACTGGCTGTTATACTTCACCGTTAGGTTGGGTTTCGGTTCCATTAGATTCTGGCTTAGCTATCATCTTGAGAATCAATCTCTCCTCTGCGTTTCCAATTATTCAATATTACATTGACACACCTCCCGGAACACAACCATTCCATCTAGCTGTAGAACACACACTAACTGTTTAGACTCTAGTCTAATCTGCCAACTCCTGTGCTGTCCTGAGCACTGTTCATATACTTCGTGCTTTTGTGAGTCTTCATGCTCTAACCTGTTCCTCTCTAATTCTATGTTTGACCTTATAACGTCTATAGGAAACCCCTGTGGATATTTCCCTCATTACAATCAGAAAATCAAATTACTGATAGAAATCTAAGTATAGCACCCACACTAATTATTGACAAGTACCAAAACCGCGAAGTATCCCTTTCCACCCAACAGCGGTGTCAGCAGCGCGTCTGGCGGGGTAGAGGGCGGAGGGCTCAAGAAAGCGAGAATGTATGCCCCGTTATTGTTGTTGTTTTTTTTTTTAAATGCTCAGTTGCCAGGTTTTTCCATGTGCAGTTAAACAAATAAATTATAAACGGCATTTGGAGTCCTGTCACACAGACAGACAGACAGACATTCAGACAGATTAGACAGACATACAGATAGATAGATGGATAGATAGATAGAAAGATAGATAGATAGATTAGACAGACAGACATATAAATAGACAGATAGATAGATAGACAGACAGATAGATTACATAGATAGATTAGATAGACAGACATACTGACAGACAGACAGACAGACAGACAGACAGACAGACAGACAGACAGACAGACAGACAGATAGACAGATAGATAGATAGATAGATAGATAGATAGATAGATAGATAGATAGATAGATAGATAGATAGATAGATAGATAGATAGATAGATAGATAGATAGATAGATAGAGTTGAGTCAAGAATCGACGTCACAGCACTCTGGGCATTCCCATGCATGCTCCGTCCTCATATTCAGCAGCCAGAGCAGAGTTCCAGTACTGATGGTACTGGTCACAATCTGGTTAAAAGTCCGTCTAACCTTTCCTCTGAGTGTAGTGAGCCGGCCAGACCCTCTGGTCACACCCAAGGTGCTTCATTCTCTCCATCCCATGAAAATCTTCTTTTTCTACTGATTCCGTTGCTTGTTCCCAAAGGGCCTTGACCAAATCTGCCTTGTCATGTACCAATTCATCACCCAGTGGTGCATATCAAGCCAATCTGTCTGCCTATTTATTACCCACGGTATGGCCTGGAGAAAAGATCCAAAGTATGCTCACCACCCGTGACCTTTCTAGTGAAGCTAGCCATTCTGCTCGAAGCATCCCTGTCCTCAATTTTTCAGCATGCTTTCAGAGTCTGTTACAATTACGACATGTGTATGCGTCTTGTTCTCTAGCCACCGGAGAGCTGCGGTTACCGCCTCCAGCTCTATTCTCATGCTAGATGTTGTAGTGTCATATGTTAGGCTGTCTTGCACTAAAGATTTTCCAATGGCTTTCGCTAAGAACCCCCAGGCACTTCTCTTTCCTCTCAGCCCAGAACCATTTGTATAGATAATCAGATCACCTTGGCGTGAATTGGCGTGAATCAACTTTTGGACTTCAACCTCCGTAGCACCCGCTGGCCACTCTCTGCACACCCGGCCCAATGTTATCAGAACCCTACACAGGTCAGACTTTCCCGCTGGTACTCTAACCCACTCCTCGCCCAATGTTCTCCCGCATGCCTAGTTGTCTTGTGTCTTCTGCTTGAGCCATCCACGATTTTCCCCCTTTTCAGCCTCTGAGATAGATAGATAGACAGACAGACAGACAGACAGACAGACAGACAGACAGACAGACAGACAGACAGACAGACAGACAGACAGACAGACAGACAGACAGACAGACAGACAGACAGACAGACAGACATATAGATAGATAGATAGATAGATAGATAGATAGATAGATAGATAGATAGATAGATAGATAGATAGATAGATAGATAGATAGATAGATAGATAGATAGATAGATAGATAGATAGATAGATAGATAGATAGATAGATAGATAGATAGATAGATAGATAGATAGATAGATAGATAGATAGATAGATAGATAGATAGATAGATGGATGGATGGATGGATGGATGGATGGATGGATGGATGGATGGATGGATGGATGGATGGATGGATGGATGGATGGATGGATGGATGGATGGATGGATGGATGGATGGATGGATGGATGGATGGATAGATAGATAGATAGATAGATAGATGGATGGATGGATGGATGGATGGATGGATGGATGGATGGATGGATGGATGGATGGATGGATGGATAGATAGATAGATAGATAGATAGATAGATAGATAGATAGATAGATAGATAGATAGATAGATAGATAGATAGATAGATAGATAGATAGATAGATAGATAGATAGATAGATAGATAGATAGATAGATAGATAGATAGATAGATAGATAGATAGATAGATAGATAGATAGATAGATAGATAGATAGATAGATAGATAGATAGATAGATAGATAGATAGATAGATAGATAGATAGATAGATAGATGGATAGATAGATGGATAGATGGATGGATAGATAGATAGATAGATAGATAGATAGATAGATAGATAGATAGATAGATAGATAGATAGATAGATAGATAGATAGATAGATAGATAGATAGATAGATAGATAGATAGATAGATAGATAGATAGATAGATAGATAGATAGATATACAGATAGATAGATAGATAGATAGATAGATAGATAGATAGATAGATAGATAGATAGATAGATAGATAGATAGATAGATGGACGGACGGACGGACGGACGGACGGACGGACGGACGGACGGACAGACAGAAAGACAGACAGACGGATAGATAGTACGAACGAACTTTATTTTCGAAGGGTCACAAATTGGGCACGCAGGCCCGTCTTACATTCGGCCCTTCCAAACACCTGTCTTTCACACTGCAGCTGTATTTTATCAGTATTCATATGTTATATTTATATGATAATATGCATTTTATGAATATAAAAAAAGGAAAAAAAAAGAGGAAAAAGCACAAAAGCATGGGTGGTAAAATGCATGCGCACACACACACCCACCCACCCACTCACTTAAACACACCCACATACCTTCACACACACATAAACACACCCCATTCGCCCACATACATACCTATATACCCACACAGACACGCACATTCCACACACATACAAACATACAGATTTCCACACACAGACACACCCATAGCAACAAATGCAGACACACACACACACAAACAGACGTAAACGCACACACACAATCACACACGCTGTTACACACACAGACACACACATGCCACACACACACACACACAAACCGGCATAAACACACACGCAGACACATATGCACAAACACACGCAGGCACAAACACACACAGATACACTCGGAGAAACACAAACATACACACAGACACACACACGCAGAAGCATACGCAAGCATTTATGCACACAGGCACACGCACAGATACAGGCAGACACACACCCACAGACACACAAACACATACGCAGAAATACATATACACAGGCACACACACACACACACACACAGAGACACGCACGCAGACACACATACACACACATGTAGACACATCCAGATACACTACACACACAGACATAACCACATAGAGACATACACAGATATATACACACAGAGACGCACATATACACAGGCATTCACGCAGACACACATACACACACAGGCACATACACAGACACACACACACAAACACAACAAAGACACACACATACAAACACACACGCAGGCCAACATACAGCTACATACACGTAGAACACACATACACACAAACAAACACACACAGACACACATACATAGATACACACCCACAGACACACAATACAAATATACTTACACACAGAGACGCACGTATACACAGGCATTCACACCAACACACAAATACACACAGACACATACCAACACACACACCCACACACACAAACACAACAAAGACACACACACACAGCCACCTACACATAGAACACACAGACACGCAAACACATTCACAGGCACATGCAGACACAGACGCACAAATACACAGGTAGTTACATACACACAGTCATACACGCACACACACACGCATCAACACCCACATACACACAAACACACATGCATAAATACACACCCACAGACCCCCAATACTAACACACGCAGACACAAAGATACACACAAACAAACACACACAGACAAATACACAGAGACGCACACGCAAACGCACAGGCAGTCATGTACACGTAGACACACTTGCATACATACACACAAGCACAGAGAATTGCTAACAGACATATACACACAGACACATACACATACAGACACAGAAGACACGCATGCAGACAGACACACACACACATAGACACACACCCACATAGACACACACACACAAACATAACAAAGCGCACGCACACACAAACACACGCATACACACACATACACGTAGACACAGACAAGCCTACACAGAGACATAATTACACACAATCCCACAGACACACACACACACAGAGTCACTCGCACATGTAGACATACAAGCGCTCATACACACATTCAAGCAACAACTCACACAATTACCGATACACACACTCATACATACACAAACACACCTACACATACACACATACATACCACACATTTACATGCGTAGATAGATAGATAGATAGATAGATAGATAGATAGATAGATAGATAGATAGATAGATAGATAGATAGATAGATAGATAGATAGATAGATAGATAGATAGATAGATAGATAGATAGATAGATAGATAGATTATATAATTAGATAGATTAGATAGATAGATAGATAGATAGATAGATAGATAGATAGATAGATAGATAGATAGATAGATAGATAGATAGATAGATAGATAGATAGATAGATAGATAGATTAGATTGATAGATTAGATTGATTAGATTGATAGATTAGATTGATAGATTAGATTGATAGATTAGATTGATAGATTAGATTGATAGATTAGATAGATAGATAGATAGATAGATAGATAGATAGATAGATAGATAGATAGATAGATAGATAGATAGATAGATAGATAGATAGATAGATAGATAGATAGATAGATAGATTAGATAGATAGATTAGATAGATAGATTAGATAGACAGATTAGATAGATAAACGGATAAACAGACAGACAGACAGATAAAAAGTATTTCGCTGTATCGCATCAGGTGCGTTACTACAGAGTTACATCAACATAAAATAAAGCGTGAAACTGAATAAATTCAACTGAAAGGCGAATAGTTTCTTCCGATACATTGCGTCTGTTTCGTGGCCGCCGGAAGCTCACCTTAGTCACGTGACTTACCAGGGTAACTTCAAATTTACGATAAATTCCGTCTGCTTACAAAGGAGGGGGTTGTTGATTTGTATTGTTAAAGCTATTTATTGTAACTCTGTAGTAACGCACCTGATGAGATACAGCGAAATATGCCTGCCAATAAATTGTGCAATGTATTGTATGTATCCGCATTATTTAAATTCTTTACGGGAAAACATTGTTTTGGATAAAAAGTATTTTTGAAAAAAAAAAATATTCCTTTATAGATCTGGTTGAAAAATGGAATGCCTTTCAAGATAAGCTGCCTTTGTTTATATCGGATCTCCAAACAGGCAAACTTCTTTATTTTCCAAACCTTAAGGAGTTCATTTCTTCAACATAGGACTCAGCAACCATAACTAATCGAATTATATAATTTTTTTAAAAAGCTTCAAAATAATTCTAACAAAAGTTTTGAAGACTGGAATACCCTAAACAATGTAATCTTATTCGTTCCAGATCCTTTTAAAATCCCTTCGGAGGGTAATTTTTCTTCGAATGCTAAGAAGCTGTTATCCTCTGTCGATGAAGGTTCTCTGCAGTTAGAACTTGTGGATATGCAAAGTTCCAGTGCAGTGAATGAAGATTTTCAAGAAAGTGGTATTGTCAAGTTTAAATCTGAAATGATTCAACAGGAGCAGTTCCCTAATGCTAGAAAAGTAGCCGTATTCATACTCATGTTTGGCTAAACTTTAATTTGGGAATTAAGCGTTTTACACATGAAAATCATCAAGTCAAACAGTCGGAGCTCACTGAGCAAGGACAGGCTGCATGCCAGCATGGGAATCGCTCTGACCTCAAACCAGTCAAATATGATAAAATTAGCTCAAAAACGGAAATGCAACTTTTCCCATTAATTATATTTGGCATCTTTGTAACTTTTGGTTTCTTCGGAACGAAGCCATATGAAACAAACGGTGCACAGTTATTATTATTATTAATGTGATTATGCAATTGAAGTAACAATGCAAACGTTTATTTATAATCCCCTTCGGCAAGTTAGAAATGCGTGTATTTAAATTACAAGTGATAATTAATTAATCATTACAAAATATTGAAGTAAACTTTAAATTGTAATGGTTTACAAACTGTTTCATTTACCATAGGCTAGGCCTTATAATAAACAATTTTAGAGTGTATTAAATTTACGTACTGAAAATTTTCCCAACCGTAGTGTGTTAATAATATTTCCACACTTGGGCTCGAGCCACTGGCCCAATTTTTCACATGTTGGCCCACGAGTTAACTTAGTTGAATAGCCCTGCCCTATTTTATGGGCCGTTCTTAGGATTTCCCTACCAAATCTCGAAGCCAAAGTGATATGTTGGTATAAAATTAAAGAACCAACGGCTTATTTCAAACATGATTCCAGCGACTTCAGGTGATTGCAGCCAGAGTCTTAGTTTTAGTCTTTGTCGAGGTTTCAACTTCTCTGCAATCGGGTTTCCCCATACTCTCTCATTTCCGGTGCCAGTGAAAATCAAATGAAATGTCCCCCCAACTATTGCATTTAAAAAACTGCAAACAATCAAGAAATAAACGCACGATGGCAATTGCTAGATACGTCAAAGCCAACAGTGGCCACCAGAAATGCAGTTTGTCGTTGATATAAGTAGTCGGGTACGATACGCTGGCTATACATAGGCAGAATTATTGCACTAAACAGAATATGAAATCAGACGAATGCTAGGAATAAAGCCAGTCTTATAGGTCGTCAAAAAACAACAAATGAAGTGGTTTGGACACCTAACAAGAATGCCCTGCTACTATCTGCCACAGCGCGCCACACTAAAACGTTACAACGGATATAAAGCGAGTGGAAGACCTCGGAAAATATGGAGTGATGGCATTAAGAAAAGCCTTACAGAAATGAACATCAGTCTTATAGTGCTCTTGACAGAGCTCATCAACGAACATTACATCTACTCCCCCCCCCCCCCCCCCCCCCCCCCCCCCCCCCATCCCCGACACTTCGATGAAGTACAAGGTGGAAGAGAAGAAGAAGAAGAAGAATTACATAGTTTTTCACCAACTCACGCGTAAACCAGCTACCGGTCATATTGAATTCCACGACACAACCGCACCACAAGAAAAACACAGATCATAGGGCTGTACCAAGCATCAAGCTCAGTAGCTCAGGCATCGAAACCGTAGACTACCGTCTATTTGTGAAAATTGCTTTAGCAAAGCGCTGTCGGAAGCAAAAATAACATCGAAGCTAAACATTCAGCCATGCTTAATCCTTAATTTTAGACCGTAAGTATCCACTGCTTTACCTTCAGTGAAACTGACAGTAACACCTATGGCCACTTCTTTGTGTGATCCACTTCATCGTAACCTGTGTTTTTTGCTATTAGTGAGACCTGTCATTACCAACCCGATACAACAGTGTCGCTGAATGGGTAGTAAACTAAGTGAATCGAACATCTGACATGTGTGAACACCTGTACGCGCGTAAACCAGCTACCGGCCATATTGAATTCCACGACACAACCGCACCACAAGAAAATCACAGATCATAGGGCTGTACCAAACATCAAACTCAGTAGGTCAGGCATCGAAACCGTAGACTACCGCCCAAATATGAAAATTGCTTTAGCAAAGCGCTGTCGGAAGCAAAAATAACATCGAAGCTAAACATTCAGCCATGCTGTCGTGCAGCATCACAAGTGGCACTGACACATCGATATTTGTACAAAGACCGAATTTCCAACGAAAAACAATTCCGGTTTATTATTTTGTTAAATATATTGAAGGAAGAAAATAGATTAGTCACCATCTTGGTGCCAGTTACGACTAGCAGAAACCGTGATACCGGCCTACCTAAATGATTCGGTGGATTCTGCATCTGTCTCAACTTAGAATAGCAATAAGCCAGTACTTCGTGTTTTCGCGTGTCAGGCTTCCTAAATTGACGTCTGTTAGCCCCCTTTCCCGCCCCTACACACTTTCTAAATTCTTTACCTAAAAGATTTGAAAGGTGTCCATGAGGTCATGGCGTGGGGGTTTCCCAATGTTTTCTTACTTAATTGGGAAAAGGGTTTTTTGAAAGGGTCTGATCCACCACCAAGTGTTGCCTATGTGATGAGGCTAGCTTCGTGGTGGGTTAGGGAGTGGCAGGAGCGGGGGTACTAGCGCTAGCGCCTTATGTTTTCTACGTTTGAGGCTCCCACCACCCTTTTTTAAATATAAATATGTAAGGTAGGGTAGGGTCAAGGTAACTTCGTGGCCTGGCGCCTGTCATCGAGATAGCCGATTGTCCTTGTACACAAATACATTCAACAGAGTCAGCTGGCAACCCACCATAAGTGCACTAAACCTCTTTGTTTAACAGTTGCTGACGTTAGGTGTTTAGTTTACAAGCATGTTTATTTGAATGTCTTCTTTCCAGGCTCTAACCTGAAATACTGGAAATAGCGTTGGTACAGCGCTCTACTGAATCTAGACAAGACGATTAGGAGAATATGGGAGGAACAAAGCGACTTACGCATCAGAAGTCAGTAGAACATTTGTTTCCCGACTCGTTGCATAAGTGACCATGTTTTATATCCTTTTTATATCCAGTTTAGAGCTACATGCTCAGAATCATTACATTCTAAAAAAGGATAAATGAGTACAATATCTTTCCTGATATCTCTTTTTTCGCGGATGAACGCACACTGTGACCTTTAGAGCTGACCTTTTCCACGCAGTTTCTTTTATTGATTATAAGTCCACAGCTTTATCCTAGTGGAAGTATCTGATACTTTTAACAAATGATCTTTGCTACTTAGAAGTCATTGTTGGTTATTATAATATCCGCCATTGCAGGCGGTATGTTTCTGTCAGGCACCACATGTTAGATGCGATCTGAGGTATTGTGTAGAGCATTTTTCAAATCGACAGAAAGGGAAGCACACATAGCTTCTTTAAACATTACACAAACACACCACAGACACCGTGAATGTCACGTCCAAATAACCTTTATCTCCGACGCTGATACGATTATATCCACACACACACGCGCGCGCGCACACACACACACGCACACACACACACAGAAAGAGAGAGAGAGAGAGAGAGAGAGAGAGAGAGAGAGAGAGAGAGAGAGTAAAATGATTTAGTTGTTGAACAGCTACAAACCGTGTGGTTTAGTGATAAATCTTTAACGAACACAGTCATAGTGTAGTTAGAAATATTTTTGTTATATAATCCTTGCCTTCACACGACTGCAGTCTCTGGCCACCACTATTAAACTGTCTTTATGTCGTCTTCGTCTGCACCGTAATGCCAAGGGCTTAACACTCTTCGCATCAACAATCTTGACATAAAGACTACAATGGCAGGATTATTGTAATTTCTATTTTACTTTTCATTTGAAGCCTACTCGTATTTTTGTTTGTCGAGTGCTGATGTCAGTATTTTATGTTTTAAGTAATTATAAGTCGTTCTACACAGATATGAAAAGTACAATCATCTTTGATAGTGTAACATCGGAGGAGTTTGTAATAGAAAATGGAGTGAAGCAGGTGTGTGTACTTGCTCCTACCCTCTTTGGAATATACTTTTTACCTATTTTGACACATGCCTCTCGAGATCAGGAGGGTGGTATATTCATTCATTCTCGATATGACAGCAGCCTTTACAATGCTCTCAGGCTGAAAGCCAAAACCAGGATAAGAAAGGTACTTATCAGAGAGCTGCTGTTTGCAGATGATGCCGCAATAACCACCCACTCAGAGGAGGAGCTTCAATGTTTAATATTTGCCTTTGCTGTTGCGTGCTATGAATTTGGACTAACAGTTAGCAAACTGAAGACAAAGGTTATGGTGCGAGGTGTCAATGACAGACCTACAGTCAACATTGACCGTGAAGAGCTTGAGATAGTAGACCATTTTACCTATCTGGGTTCCACAGTGAATGGTAATGAAACAGGCGCTGGACGGCTGTTAAAAAAATTTAACTAGGCTTATTTAAGCGAGCTAAAAACCTGGCAAACTTGGGGCCAGGAAGTGATAAAACAGACGGGAGTGTTCAGTTCGCTCTCTTAGGCCTCTGCTATTCGAACGAGTAACATGTAGTTCTGATTTTTCCGTTGCGTTCAATGGTTTAACGCAACGCGGGTTGAGGTGCGTAGGCAGAGATAGGTTTCATCTGTTGTTAGGGTATTTTCGAACACGTGAATTTTAATGCATTATTATTTGTGGAGAACTAAGCTTATGTTTAGTGAAATAAACAGATGTGGACTGTGATAATTATAGTTCCAGTTTTTTTTGATTCGGATTAGGGCTTGTGATTAGTGTGCGTAGTTTATCCATTTGTTGCTTGGCTGATTAGATTTTACACAGAAGATATCGTGTCTGGACTAGAATATTTCTGTTTCTAGTCCCCGCCTAACGAACTATTTTTCTTTATTTTTTTCTTGCTACTTAGGGCTTCTCCGTTCTGGTGCAGTAAACTATCGCTGGACCAAGAAATCAACATCGGGATAGGTAAGGCAGCAACGACAATAAGCAGATTGACAAAGAGAGTTTGCGAGAACAGAAATCTCACAATTAAAACAAAAACCCTTATCTATCAGGCTTGTGTTCTCAGCACTCTGCTTTATGGCAGTGAGACTTTGTCAACCTATTTGCACCAAGAGAGACGGCTAAATAGCTTTCAAATGCGATGCCTGGGAAGAATACTTGGCAAAATCACAAACACCGAGGTACTGGAAAGAGCAGATACTTCAACAGTCTTTTCTATGCTCGGTCTACATTGGATCAGGTGGCGGGGTCACACCTGGAGAATGGAGGATGACAGAGTCCCTAAGGACATCATTTATGGGGAATTAAAGACAGGAAGAAGATGTCGAGACTAACCTCTGCTACGATATAAAGATGTGTGCAAGCGGGACATGAATGATACATGCTTTGAGGTGGACTCATAGGAACAAAATGCCATGGACCGTGTTGTATGGAAAGGGCATACCAGGAAGGGAATGAGAGAAAGAAATGAGTGCAGAAAGGTTGAGAGCTGAGCGTTTCAAAAGAAACGGATTAAACACAAATGATGACAACAATGGTCCTGAAATCCCTGAGCAATATAACTACTATCGTTTAGAAAGACGGAAAGGCGCCAATCAATCAATCAATACATTATAAATCAAACTTTAAGTGCTGGGAGATTCAGCTGAAAACGTTGTACGTTAATGTTTGGGTGAAATATTGTACATCTTCAGCACTGATCAGTGTTGCTAAGGGAATGTGTTAAACTCAGAGATTGGCATTGGGGATATAACACAAATCATGAATAATATGTTTGCTACTAAAGATATTGCCTCGGATACTTTCAGGTCAATGGACTTCATTTCTCCTGGGTTCTGGGGAAAAACAGAAAAGATCTACTGCTCCCTAACAAGCAAGTCGTAAAAGGCGAATAAATGAGGGTTTGCTGAAATCGGATGTGTTGGGTCGAAAGGTGCAGATATTGCTGACTGTCTTTAAACTACTGTGCAAGAAGATAGACTGGCTATGTCTGCAATGGTTAGTGGAGGTTATAGACAGGTCAGGCATACTAGTTGTGTTGTGTCCCAATCACGTTGAAACGAAGAAGTCATAGACGTTGAACCGCTTTTTGGACTATGGTTTTAAACATGAACAAGCATGTAGAAACAGGTTGTGGGACAAAGACAGCGTAAATGTCAATAAACTGCTACTGGGTACGATGAGCATAGAGACACTGAGTTGGCTGCTGCATAGGAGAACGAAGCACGAATAGGTCTGACCGATATGCTAGCACCTTTCATATCAGGAACAAGAAACAATGATTAGAATTATATGCCATTTTACCACACTAATCTTTGCATTGTAATGAAAACAAAATTCGTAAAGAATTTTCAAAGAGAAGAAAAAGATCAAAGAGGATTTGTGAGGGGTGTGAAGATGGAACAAGTTATGAGGGAGACGAATAATAATAATAATAATAATAATAATAATAATAATGAGAAAAGGGGGAGGGGTTGGGCAAAAAGCAGGAGAGGAAGAGAAGTACGGGACAGAGGAGGAAAACAACAGGAAAAAACTACGGAATGCAAATATCTAATAAACATGTGGCAAGAAGATCAAGAGAAGAAGGGCAAGGTAGTGAGGGGAAAAACAGCAACATATGATGAGAAAATGAAGGCAGATATCTAGCACATTTGATCGGTAATTCTGTTTTAGTTTCAGGACCAATATCTAGTGCTGTTCCACGTCACGAAGTTGGCGAACCGCGCATGCATGTAGGTTTGTGCGTTACGTCTTGTTCATATGACACAGCTGCTAATGATAAATGCAGAAAAGGAATTACATTAGAGAATCGATAATTCATCAATAGAGCTCTGTTTTATGAGAAACCTCATAAACTAGCACGTTTGTTTGATTTCAGCTGTCGGCGTCGGGTGCCATTACTAGTGCAATTTGGAAGTGATGTCACGCTTGAATTTACATGTAAATGAATGCAGCTTCCAGGCGTTGATATGGATACCAGGTACGTGACGTCATACATTTATTTTAGCGGTCCTCAGATTTGATTTTAAAAAAGTAAGGTAAGTCCTTATGTATCGGAGCTATAAAATGATATATTAAATACATTTACTTAACCGTAGCGTCTTGAAGGCCAACCATGAAAAGTGATTAAAAAGGCCTAACTCCAATACATGGCTTCACAGAATATTTAATGCAGCATGGGTACAACAAACTGCCCCTATTGATTGGCAACATGCAAAAGTTATACCATTGTGGAAGAACAAAGGAAGCAATCGAGAATGCGGTCAATACCAAGGCATCTCTCTTTTAAGCCATGCTGGCAAAATGTATGCCAAGATAATAGAAACAAGACTGAGACCAGTGATAGAACCACAGCTGGCAGAGGAACATATGGGATTTAGGAGAAATAGAAGCTGCACAGATGCAATCTTCACACTTAAACAGTTAATAGAAAAGAACATTGAATACAATAAGAACTTATTTGTGGCATTCGTAGACCAGGAGAAGGCATTTGACAGAGTCGACAGACAGTTATTATGGAAAGTAATGGCAAGATATGGAGTAAGCGAACACCTCATCGAAGTGTGCAAAAGTTTATACAGGGATTGTAGAAGTGTAGTTAAAATACATCAGGGAACATCTCATCCATTCACAGTAACATCTGGAGTAAGACAGGGGTGTGTCTTATCACCACTGCTGTTTATCACCTACATCGACAGTATATGCAAGAATGCCAAGCCCTTGAATGAAAATGTTAGTAAGATCAACGAATTACTCTTTGCAGATGACCAGGCCTTGATAGCAGATACAGCCATGAAATTGCAACAACATCTAACATTCATGAATGAAAAATGTAAAACAAATAATGTGAGAATCAACACTGAAAAGACAGAAGTAATGTCAATAGGAAAAAAGAAGACAGATCTAAACATAGCAATAGAGTGCAAAGGCATTAAACAGGCATCTGAGTTTAAATATCTGGGAACTACATTTACCGAAGATGGGAAATTGGATAAAGAAATTAACATTAGATGCAGTAAAGCAAACCAAGTATTGGGACAGCTAGCCCCCCTCTTACAGCATAAGACAATCCCAATCAGCACAAAGAGACATCTAATTCAAAGCATATTTATTCCAACTCTGTGCTACCAGTGACAGACATGGTCACTCACAACAAACCATAAAAGAAAATTAGTAACCACAGAAATGAGATGTCCGAGAAGGGCTGTAGGAGTGACCATAAGAGATAAGATCAGGAATGAGATCAGAAGAAAAAAGTCGGCACAGAACCAATTCTGGATTACATACGAAGACAGCAAGGGAAATGGTTTGCCCACTTAGAGAGAATGCCTTGTGGCACCATACCATACAAAGCATACATGGAAAGAGATGAAGGACGTAGAGCACGAGGTAGACCAAGAACAAGATGGAAGGATAACATCAGAGAAACTCTACAACAGCACGATGTGCCTATGGTCGAGGCGGCCAGAAGAGCTAGAAACAGAACCTTATATCTCCCTCGACACCCACAGCGGTAAAAGAGGAAGTGAAGAAGAAGAAGAAGAAGAACTCCAATACAACAATAACAAAGGGAAAAAAAATTAAGCAAAACTGAAAGTCAGCTAAAGTCAGCTTCTTCAGCCCCAGAAATTCTGAATTAATGCTTAACTAGGGAAATAATTGCAAATTTCGTACTCATGGGTATATTCCCTCCACAGGGACCAAATACAATCTCTTCTATGAGACACCTGCGTTGTTAGAGTTCTTTAGAGTCACTGACAAAGCATAAAATCTAAATCTAAATATTAGAAAACATTTTGAATATCGTCATCATCACCATCAACATGTATCACAGTATTCCACGTGATTACCGGAATCTCGGGTCAGGTCAATGCTTGTGTCCCGCTCATCTATGTGGCCAAACCATATAGATAATAATGTATTTTGTCTTTGTATTTCACTTGCTTCTTTTTTCCACAAATCTTGTAAGTTGTCATCAAGTTCTTGAGAGTTTTTCTGTTCAAAATTGTGACTGTCTAAAAATTCAGTTATCTCCATATATGCAATTTTCTTTTAATACATTTTAAGTGACATTTTCTTTTAATAGATTTTACATTTTTATTAATGTTCTAAGTTGTAAAAAATAGAGTCTTTTAGAGGAATATAAAATATAATTTATGTGATTTCGAAAAAGATTCTTTGTTATTTTTTTAAATAAATAAATTACAAGACAATATGTTTGGTTTATCAATATATTGAAAAGGCCTATATGTACTTAGCAGCTGCAAACAGCGATCATGTTGAAGTAAAACAAATTAGTGTGAGATCAACAGCACCTCTTTTCCTTGTGAGTCAAACATGAACTCTAAAGAAACAGTCTCTTAAGAAACAAAAACAGTCAGAGCTTTTCAACAGAAGTGCTACAGAAACAAACAGTCAGAGCTTTTCAACAGAAGTGCTACAGAAACAAACAGAGCTTTTCAACAGAAGTGCTGCAGAAACAATCTAAGAAAACGAGGACCAAGAAGAAGCAAACACCATCCTTCGTGTTTGTAACCAACAATACAGTTGAGAAATATGAATGTTGCCTGACGTCAGACAAAAACTTACTTTCATTGTCGTCCGCTTCTGACAGGCAAAGGCGCAAAAACACAAGACCACAAATATAGCCGAACACTGTTTGCAGCTTCGGCTAGCTGGCAGCAGGTTGAACGAGGTTCATTTTTTTTTCTTAAAAGGAATTGGAGTTGGAACTGACAGTCCTCCTTCAGGGTATTGTGTACCCTGTGTAAACAACGCACTTACAGAACCACACACAGGAGTAAGACAAGTCAAACAGATCAAGTATCGACTAAATTGTAGGCCAGTATACTCCGATCGCACTTTTTCGTTTAGAGTGCATCAACCCTTGTCTTAAAAGGCTACTTGACCGTTCCAGTATTCTAAGATAGATGTGTACAAATGTATGTTTGATGCAATTCATCTGTTGGCATTGTTAGAAAATGTTCCAGTATGCAAACAAAATATGTATTTGTTCTAAATATAAGATTTGACTTGTGACGGGCTAAGTCGCACTATCTGATTCTCAATTTTCAGTTGCCTAATTTGGTGCTAAATAACCTTCGGATTTCACGTATTCTTTCATGAAGTTGATTACTTAAGGTAATGGCATCCTTTGTTTGTTTACGTTTATGGCTTCCATGTATCCGGTGCAAACTTATTTGTTTATTAGTTAAAACAGGTCATCCAAGTAAGGAAAGTACAAACATTTACAGCACGGGTTTGTAGTTCATCTTCTTCGACACCAGAGCCAAGCACTATATATCAGCGATTCTCATTACTCACTTTCATTATGTTACTATCTGAGCCATGTGACATTAGGAAAATAGATTAGCTAGATCAGTAAATAAGTAGGTAGGTAATCAGGCAGATAAATATATAAGCAAGTGCTAAATGGTTAGACAGGTATGCAAGTAATTATCGAAGTTGGGATTACAATGAGTGTTGTCGAAAAAAGTTTCAGCCAGCTATATGTTTCCGTGTAATATAAATCGTGTTTACGTTTAAAGTGGAAACAGTTTAATAGTTGGATGGATAAATATATAGACATATGGATGGATGGATGGATATATGGGTGGATTTGGATTTGTAGGTACGTATTGGACAAGACAGATGAATGGTTGAATGAATAGCTAAGTTAACCTTCGAAATATTATACAAAAACATAGTTGCTAAGTGAGAGTATATAATAAGGTGTAATACTATAGAGACCAAGCGGGAATAGATGGAGAGATCGACCACATAAACCGGTGTTTCATTAAGTCGGCGGTACCGCCTCTGGGAGCCGTTGGGGCGATCCAGGGGTCGGTAGCGGCATGCTTTGGGTGTATTTGGGGCTCTGCAATTACACTGGGGGGGGGGGGGCGGACGCTAGGAGCCTCAGACACAACTAGTGGCATTGGATAAAATAATAAGGCAGCGGTTAAGGATTGAAATGACCTGCTGAAGAGATCCGTCTGGCCGGCAGATGTTCAACATCATCTGGCTTATTCGCTAACTAGTTTCACCACTACGTCGTGTTATTGCACTATTATATTTTGTTTCCATTTCTGCCAGTGTGTTGAAATTGTAAGGGCTTTCCTAAATGCGTCGGTCTTATGTTTGTTATCAGTAGCTTTACGAAAAGATAAGGCAAGATTCTAACCAGGGCGATTTTGTTTTTCCTTTCAAAGGTAAATAAAGCTACTGGTACTCACCATAAAGTGTCTAAAAGGCATCGGCACTCACCATAAAGTGTCTAAAAAGCATCGGTACTCACTACAAAGTGTCTAAAAGGCATCGGTACTCACCACAAAGTGTCTAAAAGGCATCGGTACTCACCACAAAGTGTCTAAAAAGGCATCGGTACTCACTACAAAGTGTCTAAAAGACATCGTTCCTCGCCACAAATTGTCTAAAAGGCATCGGTACTCACCACAAAGTGTCTAAAAAGGCATCGGTACTCACCACAAAGTGTCTAAAAAGGCATCGGTACTCACCACAAAGTGAGCAAAAAGGCATCGGTACTCACTACAAAGTGTCTAAAAGGCATCGGTACTCACCACAAAGTGTCTAAAAGGCATCGGTACTCACCACAAAGTGTTTAAAAAGGCATCGGTACTCACTACAAAGTGTCTAAAAGGCATCGGTACTCACCACAAAGTGTTTAAAAAGACATCGGTACTCACCACAAAGTGAGCAAAAAGGCATCAGTACTCACTACAAAGTGTCTAAAAAGGCATCGGTACTCACTACAAAGTGTCTAAAAGGCATCGGTACTCACCACAAAGTGAGCAAAAAGACATCGGTACTCACCACAAAGTGTCTAAAAAGACATCGGTACTCACCACAAAGTGAGCAAAAAGGCATCGGTACTCACTACAAAGTGTCTAAAAAGGCATCGGTACTCACTACAAAGTGTCTAAAAGGCATCGGTACTCACCATAAAGTGTTTAAAAGACATCGGTACTCACCACAAAGTGAGCAAAAAGGCATCGGTACTCACTACAAAGTGTCTAAAAAGACATCGGTACTCACCACAAAGTGAGCAAAAAGGCATCGGTACTCACTACAAAGTGTCTAAAAAGACATCGGTACTCACCACAAAGTGAGCAAAAAGGCACTGGTACTCACCACAAAGTGAGCAAAAAGACATCGGTACTCACCACACAGTGAGCAAAAAGACATCGGTACTCACTACAAAGTGTCTAAAAGGCATCGGTACTCACCACAAAGTGAGCAAAAAGTCATCGGTACTCACCACGAAGTGAGCAAAAAGACATCGGTACTCACCACAAAGTGAGCAAAAAGGCATCGGTACTCACCACAAAGTGAGCAAAAAGACATCGGTATCACCACAAAGTGAGCAAAAATACATCGGTAATACCACAAAATGAGCAAAAAGGCATCGGTACTCACCATAAAGTGAGCGAAAAAACAAACATCGGGACTCACCACAAAGGGAGCAAAAAGACATCGGTACTCACCACAAAGTGAGCAAAAAGACATCGGTACTCACCACAAAGTGAGCAAAAAGGCATCGGTACTCATTACAAAGTGTATAAAAGGCATCGGTACTCACTAAAAGTGTCTAAAAGGCATCGGTACTCACTACAAAGTGTCTAAAAAGACATTGGTACTCACCACTAAGTGAGCAAAAAGTCATCGGTACTCACTACAAAGTGTCTAAAAAGACATCGGTACTCACCACAAAGTGTCTAAAAAGACATCGGTACTCACCATAAAGTGTTTAAAAGACATCGGTACTCACCACAAAGTGAGCAAAAAGGCATCGGTACTCACCAAAAGTGTCTAAAAGGCATCGGTACTCACTACAAAGTTTCTAAAAAGACATCGGTACTCACCACAAAGTGTCTAAAAAGACATTGGTACTCACCACTAAGTGAGCAAAAAGTCATCGGTACTCACCACGAAGTGAGCAAAAAGACATCGGTACTCACCACAAAGTGAGAAAAAAGACATCGGTACTCATTACAAAGTGAGCAAAAAGACATCGGTACTCTCCACAAAGTGTCATTTCTAACAGTGCCAACAAAAACCGATGCTTTAAAAAAAACGATACCAGTACTGCAAGATACCGTTAGACAAAAGTTACATATTAAATATAACAGAAAATCAAACCATAGTCTCAATTTGTACAGCGAAAAACAGAACGGATGATAATGCACATTTGGAAAGGTCCTTCAAAATGGTGCATCAAAGAACTTGGAGAAGCTAAAAGCAAGTCGATACGTCGAAGCACTTAGATACACCGGAAACAGCATACAAGAAAATAAATTAGGTAACTAAAAAATTCGTCATGCAAAAATGTATTTCACACAATAACGAATATTTTGTGCAAAATATATCTATCAACTGAAGTGAGAAATCATCGTCGTCGTCATCATTAAGTGCTTTGCCGAATGGCGTGAAGGTCATGCCTCTCCACAAGTTGCCATTACCAACAACATTTATTAATTAATGTGCTGACACCAATTCAAAGTTTGTCAAAATGCTGTCAATAATCTTTTCATGTTGTCTTACCCTGTGTCTCTTTCTATAAATCTACCCAGTCACAACCAGTGTTGCCACTTTGGATGTTTTACATCGAGATTTAGATGTTTTTCCTTGCATTTAGATGTTTTCAAAAAGAGTAGAAAATTATAGGGAAGAGAAAAAGTTGGTAAGAAACAACAAATAGTTTATGTTAGCTTTACAAAATCGATCACAATAAACAAACAAAGGACGTTGCGGCGATTCCCCTTCATCAGCACACAAAGGACAACACAGTACACATACACAAATAGGCTCTAACTATGAAGTGATTACATAGGACTCTAATGTTCAAAATAAATTATACTCATCTGTGTCCCTGGCGAAAATACTTCGTACAAGAAAATGACGGCCAGTTACTAGCCTATATATCTCCAAAGCGCGGGCGGGAAGCGAAAAATGGGGCGGAGTAGACGCCAACTGCGTACACTGAGTTTCTAAAGAGGGAGGAAGTTTGCATTTAGATGGCGTTTTTGAAGTTTAGATGGTAGATGATTTTCTAGATGTTTTTCATTTGAAGTGAATTTATCAAATCTAACCCAAGAAACAGGTTGAAATTTGACCTCTTAAATGCTATCTTGACAATAAAATTCGGCCTGATAAGAGTAGGTAAAGGCTGTTCCACTTATCAGCTGATTAGGTATTAAAAGAAACTGGAACAGCTAAAGCATATCAGAGTCATTTTGGATCTGAAGCTGTAACTTCATCATCCAAGCTAAGTTTATCTGTGGATCTTGTAAGGCAGACTTCAGGGAAGATGAGGGCATGATTCTATAGGGTAAGTCATATCAATTGCTATGTAATTTGTGACTCTTTCCATTTGGATGCTTTTTCTAGATGTTTTGCACGCAAATTTAGATGTTTTTAGATATTTTTGACTCCGTTTTGGATGTTTTTTGTCAAAGAAAAGTGTCAACACTGGTCACAGCATGTTCTGGTTTCCCTCTTCTCATAATATGGCCCGAAAATGTATGACATGTTCCTTCAGCTGTATGTGATTAGTTATCTTCGGACCCTAGCTTCCTTCTAAAACATGCGGGTCACTCATTTTGGCTTCCCATGTGATTTCATGTATTTTTCTGTTAAACCAAATCTGTGAGGTCTGGAGAAAGTTTTCGACTTGTTTATTAAATGCCCCGGATTTAGAGCGTAATGCTGAAATTTGCTCCATGTAGCATGCTAAATTTCATGTACCTGCCTCCCATGGCATGGATTTTATTGCATAAGATGTTCTTCATCTTATAAAATTATTTGTTTGCATATTCCATGCTGTTACTTATCTCTGTGATACTTCATCCATCTGTCCATGCTGTTACTTATCTCTGTGATACTTCATCCATCTGTCCATGCTGTTACTTATCTCTGTGATACTTCATCCATCTGTCCATGCTGTTACTTATCTCTGTTATACTTCATCCATCTGATGTTATCCCCTTGCCTAGATAATTCGACGTCTGTATTTGTCCCAAAATAACGTCATAGACTCTAATTTTACTTGTAAACATATTATTTCCCTTTGATGGTAAGTACCATTACTTCTGGCTTCTTCTTATTCAGCTTGAGACGGACATTGTCCATAAGATGTTTATCGCATTGCTGGTACCTTTTCCTTTTACAAGTCCACATTGCTCTTCACTTATTTCTGGTTTAATTTTGTTTCTTATTGTTACGCAGAATTATTCTCAGTAACATGCTTGTCACATGATTTGTAAAGAGAAAAAAAAGAGGGGGCAGAGAGAAAGAGAGAAAGGGGGGGGGGGAGTTTTAATGAGCACTATAAAGTCAATCTTGATGGACCGAAGTGGATCATGGACTGATTAGTTAGGGGGACAATATGAAGACGTAATACACTGACAACAGAAAGATTTAGCGACCGCAAAATGGCGGACGTATGGACCCTAGGAAAATCTTAAACAAACAAATCTGCCAATCTAAATTTTAGAATAGGAGAAAGAAAAAGGGGTGGGGGAGTAAGGAGGAGGAGGAAGAAGAAGAAGAAGAAGAAGAAGAAGAAGAAGAAGAAGAAGAAGAAGAAGAAGAAGAAGAAGAAGAAGAAGAAGAAGAAGAAGAAGAAGAAGAAGAAGAAGAAGAAGAAGAAGAAGAAGAAGAAGAAGAAGAAGAAGAAGAAGAAGAGGAAGAAGAAAATATGTTAGAACCAATGTTTGCTCACAGTGAGAAGAAAACATAATCCAAACAGACAAGAACAAGAACAAACACATCAGGCTTCTAATGAATCCATGGCCCATCAAATGTGGACATCACTGCACTTTGAAACACCAAACTGTGTCGTCGGGAGACAGCAATCGATCCCTTCGTTATTCGAAAATATGTCTTCGTGCTTTCAGTACCCCGATTTTATTGTTTGGTTACAAATTCGAGTTAATATTGCTAGTTGTAATCTTGTTTATATATATATATATATATATATATATATATATATATATATATATATATATATATATATACATATACATATTGGTGTTATCAAAGAAGAAGATAAATGCAAAATGTGACATAGCAATAGAAGACAAAGTGGTTAACCAAGTCCATAAATTCAAGTATTTGGGGACATTCCTAATAGCAGATGGACCATGTGTGTCAGCAATTAAATGCAGAATTGGCCAGGCAAAGGCAGCGTTTCAGAAGATGAACAGTATCTTGTGTAATAAATCACTCTCATTCAACATCAGAAAACGAGTACGGAAATGTTATATCGAGCCTGTTCTGTTGTATGGCAGTGAATCTTGGAGTGTGACCAAACAAATTAGGAAGAGTTTGGAGGCAAGTGAGATGTGGTTCTAAAGAAAAATGTTGCAAATACCATTGACTGTCAGAATAACTAATACTGACTGCCTGGAAATTGCTAATGAAATTAGATCTTTATACAACAATGTACAGCCCCCCCCTCCCCCCCCCCCCCCAAAAAAAAAAGCAAATGGCTACAGCAATGGCGAAAAGACCAGCCCGTAGAACAGAATATTAGTAGTCTTTGCTCGGAATTGAAAGCAGCCATAACCCTTATTGCAGATAGACCTTTGAGGGCTTTTGTTACCACATAGTCAACATGTTCCTTGGTAAGCTTCGATTAAACCTAACCCCGAGATATGTCATCACATTGGTTCTGACACATCATTTTAACTTCTGGTAAGTCTGTCTTGACAATGTGTTTGTTTAAAGAGAACCATGTCACTGTTGCCTTCGTAGGATTGGACGTGGGCATTGGAACCGTCACACCAGGCGGCAGTTCGATCGAATTCGTTGTATATTATGCTGGCATGATTGACTAGGGATATTACAGCGGTGGTTTCCCCTTGACTTCTGCCGATTTGTATATGGTTTGACTCCAGTAGCCTTTGTCTAAAGAGACTTACCCTGCAAGGCAGCAGGGGGGAGACGTTATGGCGCCTCTTACCCGCCGATGGCCATGTCGTAGAGTTCTGAGGTATTTTATAGAGTTAGCTGTCCCACCAACTAACTCGGCTTCTCACAATGATGTCCCTTTTTTTGGGGGGGGGGGGGCAGGGGGGGGGGGGGGTCCACGGCCACTTATTCAGTATTTTCGGGGCTAACCTCTATATCTAGAGGCCTTTCCATCATCCGCCACCTGGTGGACGCGCCTAGTAGTAGGACAGGCTCCTATCCCAGTAGTGTTGCATGGTATGGAGGTGTGTCGGCACACGAACTGATACATGCTGCAGGAGATCCTGGAATTTGGAGAGGTATGATCGCCCGAGCCAGACGACAAGGCACCTGATGATGGTGATGATGATTGTGCTGGCGATCTCCTTGTCGATATATCAAAATGTCATCAGCAAATGACAAAGTCCTTCCTTTTCCATTCAATTGTTGCTCAGTGATCATCAACGTATATACATTTAACAAAACTGGTGACAGCGGTGATTTCTGTGACATGCTTGGACATATAGTTTGTGGTTCTGACCAACTATCACATCTGAGTATTACCTTTCACCGGAACGGGGCCGTAGCAGTCCTGCGGGTCAGTATTTACTTTTAGTAATAGTAATTATAATTTCTCGGGATGCCACCGTAATCTAGCTCTCCATAATAGTTTGTAGCTGGGATTTTCAGTTTGTCCCGTACCTGTGTGTTTATGATGGGTTCTTTAAGGTTATTCGTATACATCTCTGCCGTTAGTGCTCATCTGCCATTGGAGTTTCCACATTTTAATTATATGTCTTTTGATTATGCTATTCCTTTCAGTTTTCCGAGTCCTACTTCTTCTAAAGCATCATATTTAGCTCCTTTTTTTTGGGGGGGGGGGGGCTGCTTGGTTAGCTTTTTCGTTGCCTATTACATCTCTATGTGCTGGTACCCATGCAATGGTGACTTGGCATCCTTTATTTTTGAGTTGGATTGTTAGGTTTAAGATCGTTTCTTTAATATCTGGTCTACTGCTAGTTTTATGAGTTTTTAACTTCTGCACTTCTTCTTCTTCTTCTTCTGCCCTTCTATTCCTCAATGGAGCATAGGCCCTCAACCAACTCACGCCAAGTCGCTCTATCCTTCGCCATTACATGAAGCTCTCCCCATGTCCTCCCCATCTTTCTAACTTCATTCTCCAGCTCTCTTCTCCATGTGTTTTTTTTTTTTTTTTTTGCCTTCCTTTATTCCTATGTCCCTGCCTATATCATAGAGAGTTCTAACATTCTAGGTGCCAATTCTGGAGGTTTTCCTAGCTGAGAGGAGGTACGTCAACGATCCGCACTCCTTACGGCTTTCTCCACACCGTGTCATGCTTCTTCTATTTGAAAAAGTATGACACGATGAGGAGAAAGTAATAAGGATAGAAGACACTAGATGATAATAAATAAACCTCCAACAAAATTTACCATACTGACAGATTAGTTGTCTTCTGCACTGAGGACAACTAATCTGTCAGTATGGTAAATTTTGTTGGAGGTTTATTTATTATCATCTAGTGTCTTCATTATGCCGACTATTTCTGCTGTGCATACTGTCACGCGATCTGTTATTTTATATTCTCATTGCATTCCCCACTGAGGGATAATTACTCCTGCTCCTACTTCTCCTGCTTCGTTCTTAGACACATCAGTATATGCAACCAGGCTGTCTGATCGGATCTGGTCTATGTATTCTTCTGTTTTTGTTTTGGCTTCAAACAGTTCAGTATTTTTATTAATACTTTTCATCAGTCTCATGACTGTCCTAGGCAGTTCAAGTCTCCATGGAGTGATTTGAGGGATAAACCTAACGCTTGCCTCTAGAGTCCTAGCTAAGTCCCCATTATCGTAATGTCTAGTGCTGCGTCACAGGCTGCTGGTCTCTATCGTGCCTTATGCATATATATATATATATATATATATATATATATATATATATATATATATATATATATATATATATATATATATATAAACGATCCATTTCCACGAATCGACACTTAGAAGGTAGACAATCGACACTGGGTGGATAGACCAAACGACACTCGGTAGGTAGACCAGTCGACACTCGGTAGGTAGACCAATCGACACTCGGTAGGTAGACCAATCGACACTCGGTAGGTGAACCAATGGACACTCGGTTGGTGATGTGGTCAACGTGTTTCTTTACTTCCCAGGACTGCATCTGGTACCCATTTAAGCCTGGGTCGTCCTGGAAGCCAAGCTCATTATTGAAAAAAGTATGGCTTCGTCAGGACACAAACTCACGACCTTCTGATCCACAGGCGATTGTCTATATTATGTGTATGTGTGTGTGTTTGTATGTATGAACGTATGTATATGGTGAGGCATATTTATCAACAAATATATAGAAAACATTGCCAAAGGACGGGAGTTTTGTACTGTATTCAGTGTTAGAAGACTACATCATTGAGATGGACACCACTTTGGCAAGAACATTATTGTCTCTAACAGCATATTTCTGCGCATGGTTTCAGTTGGGATGGCTGCTGTCACCTTTCCGATGTTGTCCTTCAGTTTATTGATGGTAGTGAGCAATGAAAGAAACATGTAGCAGTAACTCATATTCTTACTTTTTATATTAAGCTATATCTAAAATATGCACGACACTTATTGCTCGCAGTAATATATATATAAAATGTCCCATCAATATGGCCCACCCAGTAAATGTGTATGTGTGTGTGTATATGTATATGTGTGCAGCAGTGCAGTGAGTAGACGTCTCAAATAGCTTGAGATCGAATAAACGTCAAAAAAGCCTTTTATAATTGGCTTTTGCTCCTAAGTTAAATATGTCTATAATGTCCTGGTAGTCAAGGCGGCTGGGTTGCGGTTGACCACGTGTCTATCCAGAACTATTTCACAGTCAGCCTCTGATTGACAAGTCAAAATAAACCGTTTGCCACTGCGACACCATTCATTGATTGTGTTATTCAGTGCTATATATAAAAATATGATTGACTAGACTGGCAAACTGCCTGACTTCGCAACGTTAAATTTGCATAACACTGCTTTTCTGCTTACTCTCTTTTAGCAAAAGCAACAGCAATTTAACACTGTAATAGCAAAATATATCTACTGTAAAGTTTCGATTCATTGTAACGTATACTTAAATAAGTTCCGATACGCTTGCTTGCCCATGCAATGTTTAGGGTTGAAACCTAAGAAGGGACAGGATTTTTTCGACAGGTGCGACTCTCATATCTAGTCATCCTCATCTTAAAATGGATACAGTATAATTTCCGGAAATTTCTGCAATGGATGGGCGACAAAGAGAGCAAGTTGTCACGCTCACCTCTTATGGCCTAGGACGCGTTAAAGATAACATCACACACCAGTATGGCAGAATATGCGTGTGCACTCCTTTACCTTTGAACATCCTACCATTAAAATGCGAATCTCCTAATGATGACTCAGAAAAGATGAATTTCACCGGTTACATTATCTGGGCCTGGGTCACATGGAGCTCGACAATCAAATGTACTTACGCAGAATATCGTAAATCAATATCCCACACCGCCTGCCACTGCAGAACATAGAAGAGGCAAGTCACAAAACAGACGTACGCACACACGCATACATACACGCACACATACACTTATACATTCACGCACACATATACTCATCACATACGCATAAAAACACTGAAAAATACCAAAGTATTAAAACAGACGCAAATTACAGCTTCTAATTCAGTCACATTGTATTTACGTTTTGACATTTGTTACCGAATACCGGCTGTACCGAATATTCGCTTCGTATTCGCTTCGGAGCCGAATAGTGGACCTAATGAATATTCGGTATTCGACCGAATAGTTGCAGCCGGGCCGAATATGAATAGTAGTTACCTTACACCCGCTTCTGCATATATGGCCCTAATGCTTACAACATGGAACGATTGGTTTTGTTGAAAGCTAATGCAGCTTTCCTGCATTAACTAAGCTGTTAGTGACAATTTCTAAATTTAGTTTTTTGTTATAATACTTAGGATTATTCCATCGCTAGTTATAAGTTAACACAGACTGACTTAAGGGTGCAAAACATAAAATGTTTTTAAATGTTTACTATTCTGTACCAATACTAACTAGACATGGAAAGAATCTAAACTCCAGCCACATCCAAGTCGATAATATGAAAATCAAACGAATGGAAACATATAAGCACTTGGGTGCAAACTTCAACTGCTCCAACATGCTGAGAGAAGAAATATAATTTACAATACAATCTAGAAATAAAGTATACTATGCCCTTCAAAATCTGCTAAAGTCAAAATGTCTGTCTTGCAAAACCAAGATAAAAATATATAAAACGTTGATAAGACCAGTCATTTTATATGGCTCTGAAACTTAAGGCAGAAATTTAAGAGATGAGGCCTTATTTCAGATTTTCGAAAACAGAGTCTTACGACAAATCTTTTGACTCATCAAAGATGCAAACAACGGGGAATGGAGAGCGAGGATCAACAACGTAACACATAATCTGTTTAGATCACCATTGATCACTGGTATTATGAGAGCTAACAGACTAAAATTGTTAGGGCATATTGAAAGAATGTCGGATGACAGAGAAGTAAAAACTGTATACACCTGAGAGAGGAATGGGCGTAGACCACAAGGCAGACAAAAAAGAAGTTCGAGAGATAATGTCCAGCCAGACCTGCAAACAACTGGTGTCACAATTTGTGAAGATAAGGCCAGCCAGAGAGATGAATGGGGACGAGTGATATCTGCAGCAGTAAACCTCACGGGCTCAGAATGCTAAAGAAGATGATGACTATTCTGTGCTACTGTATGTGAAGTAAAGGTTCAGCGTACATTTGACATTATGGATGTGTGTTTTTTGTTTTTTTTTTTGGTTTTTTTTTTTTAAGATATATTTTATACACTATTCGTATTCAGCCCGAATAGTTGGTCCCCTTATTCATATTCGGCCGAATAGTGAAAATCACTATTCGGTACAGCCCTATTTGTTACATAACATTTCTAACAGTATTGGCAGTAAGGGAAACAGCTCCAGTTTCCTGTCATCTCTTCAGGCTGTTAAACAATTGTGACATGATTAACTGGTATAGTTAATGCTTGCATAGTGTCTAATCTACCCTGGGCATCGAGGCGTTTACGTCCCTGTTATGCATTGGCCAGTATTCAATTCCTACAATAATTACAATAATGGTTCCCTGACCAGAACGTTCTGGTTTCGAATCAACTTTAGTCAAAAAGCAGCCTATTTGTGCAGTCTTCAAAAAATAATATAATGGAAATTAATTCCCGTCCTTTTTAGGATAAAACTTTTCGTTATTTGAAGCCCTACTCTGGCTCTTGCCAGGGGCCGCAATATAACCCGGCCATAAATATGGTCTAATGGCTCAACGCGGTTTCTGTGACCTCTCCACGGTGATCCTCATCCACATGGTGGCACATTGTGTCATCGGGTGTTTATCGCTTGTGTGATGTCCTAGTGGGGTAGAAAGTCAGTCAGTCAAAAATATCACGAAAGATTCCATGCTTAACATGTCAATATATCGACACTAAGGATCTCTGTATTTGCCGCCCCATCCCTCCCCCCCCCCCCCCCCCCCTCCACATTTGAATATGACATCTTATTCTTGAGTTATTCTGGAGTATTTGGAGACTGTTCAGTTCAAAGGAAGATTGCCGCTACTGTTCTGAAGTTGGTGCAAGCTTCTCATGCCGATATTAAGTGTGTCTTGCCTCGCAATTAGTATGTTTAATGAAGATTTTCCCGTCTCCTGTTTGTGACTTCTTTACCAGAACCGTCTGTAAAAAATTTTTGGGAGAGATACTGATTTCTGAGTATATAAAGTAAATGAATCTCTTCGTTCCGTTTCGGCTCTTTTTGGAGATTATTCCTAGGTCATGTAGAATTGTAAGCATAGACAGTTAAAACGGACAGTTAAAACACAGTTTTGGTATGAGAGAGAGCTTCACACATCATTAAGTCACTTTTATATTTGCGGCTTAGTCGACGTTTGTTTTGTAAAATGATTCATTTTTTCCTCGATAGTTTTTCTCTTTTTAAAATCTATGTTCAGTAGATGGTTAGGAGGTCTCTTAAGTTTGTCAACTAAGTAAGGAATTGTTATTGTTTAAGAGGGTGCTTCCTATTGCTACGTTTGATACTCCAGCTTTAAACTTTGTATTAGTTCCGCAGTTTGTTTTCGCCTCTTCGACCCATGAGACTAAAATTTACTGCATGAAAGACTTACCTGCTTCAGAGCCAGCTGGCATACATGCATTTTTTTTTTTTTTTTTTTTTGGGGGGGGGGGGGGTTGTACTGGCTCCCCAGTATGTTCCATCCAGTTTTTATTTTCCTTACAGCAGGTCCATGTATGCGTTTTCATTGGATCTGAGTTTCTTCTTCTGAGTTTGGCTTCAGGGTGAGCCTGGTGTCTAGTATAATCCCTCACAACAAAGTGGGTAGATATATTATACTTACTGATCTTTTAATGTTATAAATATTACTTTATTTTCTGAGCGAAAAAAAAAAAAAATACTGTTCCAATGAGTTGTCTTTGTTTCAGTTCCAGACTGCTATGACTGAGCTTCCTTATAGCAGTTGTGGGCAGTATTGTCTCTGATATCACAGTCTGATGGACGGTGTAACCGGGCCTGCCATTTCCCATTGTGCCAGCAACTTCGGGGGAGAAATGAATGGGGTAGAAACTAACCTTACTTTTTCTAGGAGGCGGAAATACAATATATAAACAGTTATGGCAGGGCAGATAGGGTTCACAGCCTCAACTGGCATTTGGTCTATGAGGGAAACTCCGACATGCGGACAGACAGCGCATTGCTATTTTGATCCATTTTGATCTGACAGCTTCTGCAGCTTGCTTTGCTCCAACCGTATTGATGACACCTTTCTATATGAGTAAACAAGGCAAGCCTAGCGAGGGATCATTCTACATGTTTTGTGCTCTGTAGATGATGAATTTCATCCCTGGCCTCAATTGGCTGAGATTCATAGGCTTCTCTGTAACACAGTATAGCGAAAGGCGAAGAGGTCAATGGCAGTTTTAGATCCCCATTCCTTGTCCAATTCCCTACTTCCAACACTGACCTTTGAAGCGAACGGGAGTCTGTTGTGGTGTTTTCATATTCCACCTAAACAACAAAGTCATCGACGAACATTTGTTCCATATAGCTCTCGTTCCGGTAGGCTGTTGCAAACTTGCTATAGTGCGTTTCAAATGTTGTGCCCTCATACTTTAACAAATGAAGAAGAAGAAGAGAAGAAGAAGAAGAAGAAGAAGAAGAAGAAGAAGAAGAAGAAGAAGAAGAAGAAGAAGAAGAAGAAGAGGAAGAAGCAGCAGCATTAGAAGAATGAGAAGAAGAAGAGGGAGGAAGAAGAGAATAATAATAATAATAATAATAATAATAATAATAATAATAATATTATTATTATTATTATAATAATAATAATAAGAAGAAGAAGAAGAAGAAGAAGAAGAAGAAGAAGAAGAAGAAGAAGAAGAAGAAGAAGAAGAAGAAGAAGAAGAAGAAGAAGAAGAAGAAGAAGAAGAAGAAGAAGAAGAAGAAGAAGAAGAAGAAGAAGAAGAAGAAGAAGAAGAAGGAGGAGGAGGAGGAAAAGAAGAAGAAGAAGAAGAAGAAGAAGAAGAAGAACAACAACAACAACAACAACAACAACAACAACAACAACAACAACCAAGACAAAAAGTATTTAGTTTTATAAACATTTTTCATTGTATTATTTCCTACAAAGGTATATTATTATTTTCTAGAGAAAATGGTTGATATACGAAGAATGTTAATTAGATGGGTGAATCAATCGTCTGACAGACAAGCGAATATGCGAACCGACGAAGCAATGGTATTTTCAGAATATTACGTTACTAACAATTTATGAATAATATGTAGACCATAGTCTGAGAAAGCAGAACATGTGTGGAAGTGGAAAGAAAAACATCAGAAAGTAATCAGTATCAATGTTTTTTCTAATCAGCTGTGAAGGGTGTGAACGTGACATGCTCATTGGGCATGTTTTATGACCGTTTTGTTGTTATCGAATGGAGATCGATGAAGCCTTTCTCTTTGCCTGGCCCCTCTGGTCTGTCTGCCTCACATGTGGTGCTCTGGCACCTTAAAACGCTGATAATCAGATTACACCAGCTTGGCGAAAGCTCGGTATTTGTAGAAGATATGAGGAGATGGTATAGGGTGCAGCAAAAATTCTGAAAATGTGTCAGTTGATGCTAGATGTGCAAATTAGATACTTATACAGTAAAACATGGTTGGTTAACTACTTTATTGATTAAAGGATTCGTGAGTAATCACTGAGAACTGGGCTGATCTCCAGTATGCTCTGTCTTTCTGTCTGTATGTATACTCTCTCAGACTGCTGTTTGTCTATCTCTGATATCATCCTCCTATTTGAATCACTTTGCTGCTTAATTGCTTTCAACATATCCCGTCAACATTATATATCGGAATACTAGTCAGACATTCTGTTCTATAACACAAGCATTTCTCATGTAATCTGTTTGAATGACTGACTTTTTCTCGGCTTGCTTATGTTTGTTGCGTACACACATATTAAATGTAATTAACTCTTTGCCTGCCTTCAACTTTTTCGTCTAGCAGGGTGTTTATGTGAGTTTTTGTATTTTAATATGGCCAAACGATTTCATTTTTCTCTTTTCACTACCTTCAAATTCTGTTTACTCCCACTGTTTATGAAATCTTAGATTATCTTGATTTTAAAAACAGGAAACTTATTCTTCTATATACCCAGACAGGAATATGTGTAATTTCGTTCAATCAGAAACAAAATATTCGTTGGAAACATTATGGGATGGGAAAATGTAAGGAACGGATGTGAAACATTCTTATAGGAGATCGCAGGATGTGGAAATGGTGACTACTTCTCTATGGTGGTTGTTGTTTGAAAACATATTGATAACACGTTGACAGATCACACAAATGATTATCTGCAACCAACAATATTACAGGACACCCCCGGTTTGTGATGCCGCTCATCATATTTAGGGACAATTGACGCCACTGTGTTTAGTATAGTTCTCATTCTTTTCATCTTCTGGTCTGATTAAATTCTCTGTGGCAGTATCGAACTTAATCAATGACTGGCTTGTTATTGCTGCTATAACCTCACTAGAGACCCGCTAGCCACATCATTACTGGCTTGCTATTGCTGCTATAACCTCACTAGAAACCCGCTGGTCACATCATGACTGGCTTGCTATTGCTGCTATAACCTCTCTAGAGACCCGCTAGCCACATCATGACTGGCTTGTTATTGCTGCTATAACCTCACTAGAAACCCGCTGGTCACATCATGACTGGCTTGTTATTGCTGCTATTAGAGACCCGCTAGCCACATCATGACTGGCTATAACTGCTATAACCTCACTAGAGACCCGCTAGCCACATCATGACTGGCTTGCTATTGCTGCTATAACCTCACTAGAGACCCGCTAGCCACATCATGACTGGCTTGTTATTGCTGCTATAACCTCACTAGAGACCCGCTAGCCACATCATGACTGGCTTGTTATTGCTGCTATAACCTCACTAGAGACCCGCTAGCCACATCATAACTGGCTTATTGTTGCTGCTATAACCTCACTAGAGACCCGCTAGCCACATCATGACTGGCTTGCTATTGCTGCTATAACCTCACTAGAGACCCGCTAGCCACATCATGACTGGCTTGCTATTGCTGCTATAACCTCACTAGAGACCCGCTAGCCACCCACCCCTCCGGCCGCCTTTTTTTGGCCGCCAATTTTGAGAGCACCACAATTTTATAAAGGAAGTCGCCCGCCTAAGGTCGTAGGTTCAGGTCCTGTTGGAGCTGTGTTTTTTTTTTCTTCAAATTATTGAGTCCCAGGTCGACCCAGCCTTGAGTGGGTACCAGGTGCAGTCGTAGGAAATAAAGGCGGCCGGCGTGATGCTGACCAAATCCCCCACAAAGTGCTGATGGTCTTTAAAAAACATAGGTCTAGCCTTATATGCCCAATATGCCTAAAGACGTGAAAAGGATATCAATTTAAAAATATTTTATTTTAAGTTGTCGAGCATTTCATATTATTTCAGACTAATTATTCGATTTATTTGCCATTCATCACATTACTGATGACTGTTATTATTATGCTCTTAAATTTGGATGAAGATTCTTGAGGCCCCTCCAATATTTTCTGGATGCTTGGGGCGGCATCCATACAAACCGGGAGGCAGGAAAATGGTGCTTGAATATTTCAACACATAATCTTTATATTCTACTCATGTATCTCTAATAAACGCGCAATGAAAGCATTCTGTTAGCATGTTGGTATCCTATCACCAGTCTCCCTAAACGTAACTCTCATATCCTGTTAGTGAAGTCGCTTATGGCTGAAGATCAATTGATCCAGTTTTTCATCATGCACAAACTGTATTTGATAGATTATGACGGCGTTTACTTTTTTTTTTTTTTTAGTAGTCTTCAGATGCCACAGAAATAGTTCAGATCAGATGACTTAGACGGTGTTAAATCCCTGGGGCAATACGATTACTCTAGTATCAGACAGGCTGACATCACCTTTTGTGATAACTTCGATAAGGGTGGATGGACTCCCTAACCAACGAGTATGTATACCCGAAACCACAGTTACTTGTCTACATACATGTTTTTACTTTTGACTGAGGTTTATAATGCTAAGTTCAGAAGATAACCAGCATATATATATATATATATATATATATATATATATATATATATATATATATATATATATATATATATATATATATATATGATTTTGAGCACCTGCTGTGACACAGAATAGGTTACAAACTGAACCTGTAACCTGCTTGAAAGCAGAAAGCCGAGCGTATAACGTCACAAAATCCGGTATGAGAATACGATGGAGGCATAACGGCAGCTTTTTGATGGCTTGAATGCAGTACCAACAGATACATTGTAGATGTAACGGACTCAAAAGGCATGCTTGGGAAAATATAAACTTGCGCCCTATGCTTAAAGTGGTTTATGTCACTTGATAAGGCTCAACTTCATGAGGACAATTAAAGTAGACAGCATTATAATCATCAAGTGTCTGACCCAGTGACGTTTTGGTCATGGTGCTCCTAATCTGGTGATCTCCCTCATCATGTATAAATCAAAGTTATTCCAAAGGCTGTCAAGACTCTTCTGTCATTGTCTGCCCCTATCTTCCGGTTGTCACTTCCTGTGGGTTTTTCTTTATTTTTTTTTTTTTTTTATAATCTAAGCGAAGAATATATAACTGCCTCTTTCTGATGTCTGTAAGAAGTTTGTTTTGTCCCTTTTAAATAGTATTTAATTATTCGTTTTGACAGTCCAAGAAATGTTCAGCAATCTTCGAACATATACATTGAAAATGCTTTGTTCTGTTTTGAGAAGACAAACTTACTGGCAACAGGAACATAAATGATATTAAAAGAAACAGAAAAATTATTAGACGAAGCCAATAATAATAGATATATATATATATCTTATCTTATCTTAATGACTTAACCAAAAGAAAACCGACATGGTCGATGAAACATGTGTGTATGTGTGAGAGTGTCTGCGCGTGAGTGTGTGTATGTGTGTGTGAGTGTGTCTCTATGTGAGTGAGTGTGTATGTGTGTGTGCGTGTCATGAGAGATCGGTCTGTAAAACTTACCGACATGCTTCTAATGACGACAATGATG
>CAJHNH020000435.1:1060766-1063266 GCA_905116865.2 Candidula unifasciata | reverse complement strand
TGCATGAATTCACTCTACCACCGCCTACTCCCCGCATACAATCATTCGTGTATACACCCTGGCAATCCCATATCTATCCAGTCAACCAATAACAATGTCTTCCAGTCGTTACAAATCTGCAGTGTCACGTGATTCAGGCTTATTGATAATTTCTCCAGTTTCTCCCTGGACATGGGTTTTATAAAACCAGACATTCTGTACCTGTTCGTTGTCTGATAGTGTTGCCCCCGTTAATGGAGAAATTGCGTATCTGGCCAGGATCACCGTGTGCTTTCATCATGGACAGAAGCGACGATGTGGTGATAACACGGTGGATTCATGTTGGCGGAATTGCTTGTCAATTATTGTGTCATTTCGCAACGCATGTGTTAGTTTTAAGATGTCTATTGTTGGAGAACCCCTTTCCAGACTAGAAATTACACGAGAAATTCAATTAAGGTATTGATTAGCACTCAGTTTCTATAGAAAAGACATGAAAAAAAAGAAAACACAATATAAATCCGATGTGGCTAAATGGTTAATTAGTATACTTGTCTACCGAGACAGTGGTCCGGGTTCAAACCATAGAAGTGGCAGGATTTTTCTTCGACTAGCATTGCTCTCGGGTCAGCCTAGCACCATATAAATGGGTACTAGCCAATTCTATGAATTTGCTAGGAGTTATCTGGGATAAGTAAGAGAAAGCAACGATGAAGACGATGAGAAAGGACACTGGAAACTCAATCTCAAATATTGAAGCATAGGATATGTGACGACCTAAAATTTTACATCGCAGAGTAGCAGTGGTAATGTAAATTACCTTTACCGTTTGGACAACATCTCAGCTGGTACATTTTCTGTGATCTTATTTTTTTTTTTTTTTTTCTGGTTTCAGTTTATTTTTTGTGTTTTGTTTTTTAATCGGTGCCAAGTGTTAGCAAGAGCTTTTGTTGTTTATCTAGGCACATGGATAATATCTGACGGTTGGGGTGAGGGACGGGCGCGGGTGGGAGCGGGCAAGGTTGGGGGGGGGGGGGGTGGGGGGAGCAAAACAGTCATCAGAAAAAGACAGTCATCATTAAAAGTCACATTGTGAGAAGACAGAGGCTAGGACTTGTGGCCACCGGAAAAATTGTGGATAAAGAGACAGATGACAACAATGCGAGAGGAATTTCGACTACCTTTTGTCATGCCATGGAGGAGTGTCAACTGACGAACAGATGCATGCTGCTGGAAATCGCTGATTGTGCAGAAGCATGATCGCCCCCCGCCAGCCTACAAGATGCATGATAGTGATGCTATTTTCTCCTTAATTCGATTAAGATAATTCAGTAGCTAATAGTTTTTTTTTAAAGCGTATAGTTTTAAAGTTTATACTAAAGAAAGTAAAAGTAATAGACCCTTGTTTACACCAGTGGCGCATCAGCCATATGACATTGTTTAATAGACCGGTCAGCTCTCAGTTGGTCATATGGTCAACGTTACGCAGTGCTTCATGTACACTTGGCTTGACTTCTGTCTTGTGATGTCTTTATCGCTCTGCCTTGTTAGAAAGTCTAACATACGTGTCTAACAATTCAAGGTCCGCCTTAGAATGCCAGAGGTTGTGGGAAAACGGCGTGGCTTCGTGGGATGTAACATCATGGTCAGGCCTCAGTCTTGGTAAGTCAGTTTATTATCTGAAAAGTGTGCTGTTTCTTTGAGTGATAGATTATATGGTTGATAAGTTCGTTAGTTGGATGGTTGGTTGCTTCGATGGTTTGTTGCTTGGATGGTTGGTCTCTTAAGTGGTTATTTGCTTGTATGGCTGGTTGCTTAAATGGTTGATTGCCTGGGTGGTTTGTTGCTTGGATGGTTGTTTGCCTGGATAAGTTGGTTGCCTTGATGGATAGTTGCTTGAATGGTTGGTCTCTTAAGTAGTTATTTGCTTGGATGGTTGGTTGCTTGGGTGGTTGGTTGATGGTTAGCCTGTTGATTGGAGGGTTGGCTGCTTGGATGGTTGCTTGCCTAGATGCTAGATAACTGGTTGCTTTTGTGGTTGGTTTCTTCAGTGGCTGATTGCTTGGGTAGTTGGTTGCTTAGATGGTTGGCTGCCTGGATAGTTGTGTGGTTGGCAGCTTGGATGGTTGGTTGCCTGTATAGTTGGTAGCTTAGGTGATTGCTTAGACGGTTGGTTTCTGGAATGGTTGGTTGCTTGGGTGGTTTGTAGCTTGGGTCTTTGTTTGCTTGGATGGTTGGTTGGTTGCTGGGATGGTTGGTTGCTGAGTGAGATGGTTTCTCTTTAGTAGATTTATGGTTTTTTGGTGGTTGCTGGGATGGATTGGATAGCTAGGTGGTTAGTTGATAGGTTGACAGATTAGTTGATAGATTGATTGCTTGCTTGATTGATTGATTGATTGATTAAATTAGATCTAGTTGCGTCCCTTAGCATATAATCAAGGGAAATAATATGAATGCTAAAAAGGGAAATAAAAAGTATATGTGTTATATAGTAAAATATGTAAAACCGATTATAGAGGCA
>CAJHNH020000435.1:1028266-1055766 GCA_905116865.2 Candidula unifasciata | reverse complement strand
CAATGACCTTTTTACCTCGTGCTTCTGCGTCGTGTTCGAACGAAACGTGCAACAGGACAGATGTTTCCTACTCTTTGTCGCCCATGTTTCATTCTGAGCCAATTCGCCAGTATGAAGTTATGGGGCTTTTAGCTCCGTTTTTAAGTATATCGGCTGCTCCCATTTCGTATCTAATGTCTATAGCTAAGGTACCAATTGTTGGCTACACCACGACCTCAGATGAGCTGAGTGACCGTGAACTTCATCCTTATTACCTTAGAGTAGTGACCGCTGACAAATATCAAGCCATTGCCATGCTGAAGTTTATATCCTCGTTCGGGTGGACGTACATTTCTGTTGTTTACTCTGCGGGAACCTACGGCGAGAGAGCTTTTGACACACTTAAAACATACGCCCCTAAGTACAATATTTGCATAGCTACTGCAAACAGAGTGGCTAACGAGGATGACACAGATCCAGTTGTGACAGACCTGCTACAGTATCCGCGGGCCAGAGTTGTCATTCTGTTTGCAGATGAAAAGCCAGTGAGAAGTTTGTTTGGGTCAGTGTCTAGGAAGAATGCCACAGGCAAGTTCATCTGGGTTTGCTGTGATTCCGTGACCACAGCCAGTGTTGAACGACTGCGAGAACACAGCAGCGACGTGGTCGGAGCGTTTCTCTTCATGTACAACACGGTGATAGTTCCAGAATTCTACGATTATATCCGAGGCCAGAACGTCTCCGCGTCGACCAACCCGTGGTTCAAACCAGCCTGGGAGAGCACAGCCAGCTGCTCGTTTGCTGCTAACACTTGCAATCCTTCTGACGACATCACCAAAAAAGTTAACTTTGGAAAAATGTTGGGTCCATCTTTGGCAATGGATGCCGTACTAACGTTTGCACATGGTGCCCATAATTTGATATCTGACCGATGTCCTAAAGCAATAGGTACATATGCACGTAATTGTGTGAAGCGGGATTTGTTGCTGCAGTATCTTACAAATGTTTCTTTTCCAGGATACACTGGAATGATCAAATTCGATTCAAGCAGTGGCTTCAAGGGGGTTTATATGATAAATCAAATGAAGTATAGCTGTAGAGGGAATGGTAAAGGTGACAATACCAGCAACACATGTGATCAAGACTTAGTTCAAAAAACAGTTGCTTACTATAATTCGTCAAATGACTTTCTGAAGCTAACAAACGTCAGCATATCTTGGGACCACCTGCGGCAGGAAGAATCAATTGTTCCCATTTGGCAAAGATCGTTTAGTGCTGACGTGCCAGAATCCGTGTGCAGTAGACCATGTCGTAATGATGAGTATAAAATACAGAAGGAATTAACATGCTGCTGGGATTGCCGAAAATGTCGAGAGAATGAAAGGCTTAATCACGCTGCAGGTGAGTGCCAAGTATGTGAGCTGTTCACTTGGCCAGACCCAGGTACAGGTTTCACGACATGTGTACTGATCCCACTTACCCACCCTCTGCCGTCGGAAACCTTACCAGTCATACTGATCATGTTGTCAGTCATCGCCATGGGCGGCACATCCTTTGTAATATGCTCCTACATCTACTACAGCCAGACTCGAATCATCAAAGCGGCAAGCAGGGAGCTGAGCTTCCTACAGCTGGGCGGTGTCTTCGTTGGCTACGTGACTGTGATCTGCTTCCAGACAACCCCTTCACCCAGCATGTGCAGCGCCTTGTACTTCATGTTCTGCCTGAGTTTCGCCTGGCTCTACTCGCCCTTGCTGGTCAAGACGATCCGAATTTACCGAATTTTTCAAAGCGGGTCCAAAAACAACAAGAGGCCAAGGTTCATCAGTCCTAGGTCACAGGTGCTCTTCTCATTCTTGATTATAATCTCTCAGGTAATTCCATACTACATATTATATTTGTGTGTGTGTGTATGTATGTGTGTGTGTATGTTGAAGAATACCGAGGGGACTGAGCCTCGAGAGGCAGGGGGTAAGAAGTGTTGGTGTTGTGGGTAGTGGGTTTCCCCCCTTACTTCACCCTAGGCCTAGTGAACTTGAACTTGCCAAACTGCTAAACAACCACAGGGTACACGTGGCTGCCCTACAAGAAACCCTGCATAAAGACTCTGATCTACATCTCACTGGATATACTAGTTATGCCTGTAAGGGCAATGACTGCCGGGGCATAGTAACCTATATCAGAAATGACATGCAAGGAGATGTAACAATGCTGTTGACATCTCACCCTACAGATGTGCAAAAAATAACTATCTGGCACAATGGAAGCAAATATACGATATACAACGTGTACAGCCCACCTCAGACAACATGCAACATACTAGAACTATACAAGACACAGTACCATAAAACCCTTTTTGTTGGTGACTTCAACGGACACTCGCCACGTTGGGGTTACCCTGACTACAATAGCACGGGGAAATACATCGAAGATACTTGTGAAACAACTAACCTATTAGTGCTGCAGGACACAGAGTCTACACCTACACTGTTACACAGGGCCCACCTATCTCTCAGCCGAACCCGTTGGAATTTCCGAAAAGCAAATTGAAAACTATTTTCAGGAAACATCTGACTGCCTCCTGGGAAGAATTGACAACAGCTGTGTGGAAACTTTTTGTGAAGATATAACACAAGCAATCCTGAAGGCAGCGTCGAAAGCCATCCCAAGGGGCAGCCGGAAGGCATATAAAACTTTTTGGAATAAAGAAATTCAAATTACTATATCTGAAAGGAATAAAGCTAGAATATTGCTAGAAACTGCACGTTTAACAGAAGCAAAGATCAAATACAATAAAGCATGTGCCAGAGTAAAGCTTGTAGTTAATAAGGCTAAAAGAGATAAATGGACAGAAACTTGCTCCAACTTAGACCTTAGACAGAATGGAAATAAAGCATGGACTTTAGTTAAAAACCACTCCGGAGAAAGTAGAAGGGTGAACCCAAAACCAGTGACAGATGGGAGTAAGACAATCACTGAAGACAAGAAGAAAGCAGAACATTTCAATCATTATTTTGCCTCAGTTAACAGAGCAGGTAAGCTGTCAGAACTCGATAGAACACGGCTCTCTCAGTTGAAGAAACAAGAGAGAGCTTAAACAACCAGCGACTCCCTTTTTTAAGATGAATTTAGCATGATTGATTTGGAGCAAGCCCTGAAAAAATTAAAATCTAGAAAATCTCCAGGCCCAGATAAAATCCACAACGAAATGCTGCTACGTCTTGGCCGGTCTGGGAGAGAAGTAGTTCTCAGGCTTATTAATAAAACTTGGAGGTCAAGCAAACTTCCAAAGGCATGGAGGAATGCATATATCGTCCCCATTCTTAAAACCAGAAAGCCTCCAGATGACCCCAAAAGCTACCGCCAGATATCCTTAACATCATGCTTGTGCAAAGTTGCAGAAAGAATGATAAACAGGCGCCTATATTGGTTCCTTGAGAGTTCTGGTGTTCTATGCCATGAACAGGCAGGCTTCAGAACCAATAGCTGTACAGAAGACCAGCTGTTCAGACTGACACAAAGAATACATGATGGCTTCCAGAATAAGAAACACACAGTGGCCGTCTTTGTCGACCTCCAGCAGGCCTATGACAGAGTATGGAGAAAAGGTCTCCTGATGAAGATGATGAGCATAGGAATAAATGGCAGATTGTATAACTGGGTGAAATACTTTCTGATAGATAGAACAATCCAGACTAAGATGCACAACGCAATCTCTTCTAAAGAAGTCTTGGAGGAGGGCTTGCCACAAGGTTTATCATTGAGCTGTACACTGTTCCTAAACTTTATCAATGACCTGCCAGAAGAAATCAAGGCCGAAAAAGCCTTGTACGCTGATGACCTAGCAATATGGCAGAGTCATGAAAATGTGGAAAGTGGGGCCCAAAGACTGAATGGAGACCGTAGAAGACTGCATGAGTACTGCCAAAGATGGAAACTCAAGGTTAACTGTGCAAAGACGGTCTACACAATCTTTACCAAAAGCCACCAAGTAGTGAGGAAGAATATTAACCTGAGGTTAGACAAACACCAAGTGATGAAAGATGAGCATCCCACATACCTTGAAGTCACACTTGACCCGCAGCTCAGCCTCAAGAACCATATTGAAAACGTCAGGAATAAGGCATTGGGGCGGTTACAGTTATTAAAGAGACTTGCAGGTACATCATGTGGATCAGACAAGGAAACTCTGAGGGGCTTATATCTAGGATATGTTTGCTCTGTGATAGAGTACAACAACTCACTGCTTACAACTTGCTCCAAAACAATATGAATAAACTCTCAGGGAGCAAGTACAGCAGGGATCTACCAGTCATCAGTAGAAGTTATCCTTGTCGACAAACGTTTCTGCCCACGATCTCCTAGACGTTTTCAGAGGTGGGCCCACCTGAGTTCATGAAGCTCAGGGCTGGTACCCTGCTGCACGAAATTACCGGATGGTGTTTTTCTTTCGGATAGGGACAAGACGACTTGGTGATTTGCATAAGGTACTGTGAGATAAGAAATCGCCGCGGTAGCCTAATTAGAACAGTCAGCATACCTGGACGTCCGAGCGACAAGCTTACGATTGGTTTACCGGACACATGTTGGACTTTGTTAGCAGGTGGCAGAGAGACACTGGCAGACAATTCAGACACGATGGATTTTCAAGGGGTGAGAAACCCTTTTCCACTAGACACCCGGACCAGCTCACCGAGGCCCATCCCCTACGTTGTTTCGTTGCGTCCAAAGCCAGCTCGAGGCCCTCTCGGCTACCTCGCCCAGTTTTTTAAGTGTTCGTTTCCGTTCATTACCGCGCAATCCTAGTTCTTTAACCACATTGTACAGTGAAGTGAAGACGAGACCTCTCGCTCCTACTTCGTACGCCTCGTTTCTCCTCAGACCGGCTGCTAAATCACAGTATTTCTCGAGCTTGTACGTGTGATTTTCGTCCATACGCGACTCATACGGGACGGTCAGCTCAATCAGGATGAGCTGCCATTTCTCCGCCGAGTGGAGAACTATGTCAGGTCGCAGGCCGGTCTTCCGGATTAACTCAGGGTACCTTTCACTAACCTAGATACTCTTGACAGAGTACAAAATAATGCCCTCCGATTAATCTGCGGAGCTATGTAGTCTACACCAACTGCTGCATGTGAAATCCATACAAATGTGGAACCCCTCGGGTTGCGGACAGAAAAAGCCACTTTAGAAATTTTTCAAAGATGCGTTAGGAAAAATCGTAACCATCTTAATAGACATCTTGTAGAAAACTGGGAATACAAACAAAGAATAGAGCACAAATCGGTTTTACACTGTGTTAATGAAATTCAGGACACATACCACCTCCCAGAAAGACGTCAAGGAATTCAGAATGTTGCAAGAAACCTACCACCACATGCTCGCTTTAAAGCTCCAGAAGTCCGAATTAAATTGGTAGGCGAGGAAACCAAACAGTCCGACCCAATCGCTCTTATGAACTCATCACTAAAGACCGTTGATTCTTACCCCTATGGATACATGTCTATACTGATGGATCAGCATTTAAAGCTACCATTATAGCAGGTTACGGAATCTACATAGGTTATCCCGATGGATCTGTTGAAGAGATTTTTGATGCATGCGGGGGAATTCTGTTCAAATTATGAAGCTGAAATAATTGCACTGGAAACAGCAGTATACCACCTAAAGACTGTAATGGTTGTTTACCCTTGAAAGGCCAAAAATATTGTCATCTTCACAGATTCAATGTCTGCCCTTCAAGCTCTGGAGGGCAGTGAACGCTGCAGAACTGACATAGCCAAGATAATCCTGGATGCTGATCAGCTTATTACCTCATACAACATCAGAATAGTGATGCAGTGGATTCCAGGTCACTCCGGCACACCAGGTAATGACAGAGCTGACAGACTGGCAAAGAAAGGAGCAACACAAGAAGAACCACCTACAGCGACAACCCTAAACAGAATACAGCCACAACACTCCCCAGAGTGCCAGCTATGTAACTACCCCTACGAAACTGTTGAACACCATCTCTTTGAGTGCCCAAAACTCAGTGAGACAAGAAGAAAGCTACTCCCTCCGAGACCAGACAAGTGGAACACCTTGTACGGAGGAAAAGAAGAGCTTGTGAAAACATGCAAATTCCACTACATGGTATTGGGCCAAAGGGCGAAAGCTCATGCGCCGCTGGATCGATAAAAACAAGAATACCGAGGGACCCGATGGAAGCATTAGATTGTCAGAATAGGAAATATACAATGCATTCAAAGACGACTATCCCGAATTAAAATATTTTAGGGAGTATTATTCCATAACGTACGCTACTTTTCAGGCAGATGAAAAAATGACGCAAAAGCGGTGATATATCAGCCTTCAAAACTGCTCCAATGGAAATAAAACAACCGCTGATCAACTGATAACTCATATCTTTTCTTTGTCACCATTGCCAGATCTTGTCACTAACCAAGGCACAAGAGAGGAAGATTACATTATGTGACAGACATCCCAGAAGACCCATTAGTGAGCGGCAGAATATAAAAATCCAGAAATGATGGCATCAGATAAATGGTAACAGCAGCACCATGCACTGATTGCAGGAGACTAAGAATACATTGGCTTGGGGTGGAACAAGGAAAATCCGGCGCCAACTTACAACCCATGGTGTTTTCTTGACGGTGGTGCGCCAACTTACAACCCATGGTGTTTTCTTGACGGTGGTGCGCTAACTTACAACCCATGGTGTTTTCTTGACGGTGGTGCGCTAACTTACAACCCATGGTGTTTTCTTGACGGTGGTGCGCCAACTTACAACCCATGGTGTTTTCTTGACGGTGGTGCGCTAACTTACAACCCATGGTGTTTTCTTGACGGTGGTGCGCCAACTTACAACCCATGGTGTTTTCTTGACGGTGGTGCGCTAACTTACAACCCATGGTGTTTTCTTGACGGTGGTGCGCTAACTTACAACCCATGGTGTTTTCTTGATGGTGGTGCGCCAACTTACAACCCATGGTGTTTTCTTGACGGTGGTGCGCCTACTTACAACCCATGGTGTTTTCTTGACGGTGGTGCGCTAACTTACAACCCATGGTGTTTTCTTGACGGTGGTGCGCCTACTTACAACCCATGGTGTTTTCTTGACGGTGGTGCGCTAACTTACAACCCATGGTGTTTTCTTGACGGTGGTGCGCTAACTTACAACCCATGGTGTTTTCTTGACGGTGGTGCGCCTACTTACAACCCATGATGTTTTCTTGACGATGGGGCGCCTACTTACAACCCATGGTGTTTTCTTGACGGTAGTGCGCTAACTTACAAACCATGGTGTTTTTTTGACGGTGGTGCGCCTACTTACAACCCATGGTGTTTTCTTGACGGTGGTGCGCTAACTTACAACCCATGGTGTTTTCTTGACGGTGGTGCGCTAACTTACAACCCATGGTGTTTTCTTGACGGTGGTGCGCTAACTTACAACCCATGGTGTTTTCTTGACGGTGGTGCGCCTACTTACAACCCATGATGTTTTCTTGACGATGGGGCGCCTACTTACAACCCATGGTGTTTTCTTGACGGTAGTGCGCTAACTTACAAACCATGGTGTTTTCTTGACGGTGGTGCGCATACTTACAACCCATGGTGTTTTCTTGACGGTGGTGCGCCAACTTACAACCCATGATGTTTTCTTGACGGTGGCGCGCCAACTTACAACCCATGATGTTTTCTGGAAGGTGGTGCGCCTACTTGTAATGTTACTTTCAATGTAACTGGCTTTTAATGGTGACTAGTCAAACTGTCGAAAGTCAGGGTATGGTGGGCGTATATAATAAGTCATTGTTTAATACAAATGAAGAAAGGCAGTCAACAATCTCGTCTCGTCCCCACTTCACCCCCCCCCCTTTTCCCGAGCCCACCCCTCGCTCTCTCATATTCTCTCTCTCTATCTCTCTCTCTATCTCTCTCTATCTCTATATCTCTCTGTCTGTCTGTCTCTCTGTCGCTCTCTCTCTCTCTATCTCTCTCTCTCGTGTATCATAATTTCAGTATTCACAATACCTTTCTAATTTTCTCATAATGTGCCCAGTAAATCTCCGCTGCATCTTTCCGATACAAATCATATGTCGTCTCTGTTTGTTATCTTTTTTCAATACTTTTATATGGTAAAATTGATGATCTGTGCAGAGACATGGGATCTGATAAACGCAAGCAAAACAGCAACATTATGATGTTAACTGGACAATAGAATTGTCAAAGCAGATATTCCCACTATCACAATAAATGGACTAGTGGCCAAAAGGTGAAACACATTAAAATATCTAGGAGCTACTTTGAACAGAGGACTGCTTTCATAGACCACATCGATGTACATTAGGCCTTAATGCATTGAAGGTTATGGATGCTGTGTTGTCGTGGATTGAACAGCCAACCCTACACTGTGTACTAGTCGTGACGCTGACATCCCTAGCGGGCACGTCACATTTCAAATTAAACCTGTCCGGGGAGTGGGGGGGGGGGTGTATATAGTCCCTCATATTAATATATACCTCTATCTGGTCAAATAAACATTTCTATACCGTCTAGTTGTTTTGAGAAGTCTACGTTTTCAAACTTGCAACTGTGGTATAAATATTTCTTGAATATTATTCAGAAATTCATGTGAGTCTTTTTACTCCTTCGGCACGAATACAGGACTTCTTTTCCAGAGACGCCAAGCGGAGTCTGGAGCGGGGATCCTTTTGCCAGACCTCTGAGGTGTCGGGAGACGTTTTAATTCTCTAATTAAACTTTGGCGCTTTCAAAATACCAGTTTAATCTTTGAAGGATTCCTAAGCTTGGGTAAGTTGATTATAGTTTATGAGTACCATGAAATATGTCTCTTTAAAGTTGGTCACTGCTGCAGGAAGGGAAGATTCAGCTGGGTGACCGCACAGAACTAGGCCGTTCTTGATATCCAGACACTCCAGGCCCTAAATCAAACCTTTCCCTTCACAGGCTAACTAGTTTGTGCTCTACATGACACACACCATTGTAAAGATATTAAACCCAGCAAGTTAATTATTCTCTAACCAGACAACGGAGTTGTGTCGACTAGCAGACATATGTAAACTGGGTCATCCTTCAGTCGGCTAGAGGCTGTGACGTCAGAGCTCGGTGCTCTGGGTCAAAGGTTAAGTTTGGCACGACAACATTGGGTGTGTAGTAGGCAGATTGTGGAGATATGAAATATGCATGTACGAACGGGATAGAATGTAGGTCTGCGGATGCTGATGGGAAGGTGGAGAGAGGATGATCTATGTGTAGTAGTATCTATCTATCTCCACTATGTACCTTATCTTCTATCTGGTTACTGACTTACAGACAGATAAATGAAAGGGGACATGGTCTCCTGTTCTTGAGAGTATACTCTGAGTGACTAAGAAGGGTAGCGGGAGATAGGTTGAGCTGGTGTGTGAATCTTAAGATGATTCCTAATTCTGAGTTCTTTCCTGACAGGATGATACCTCCTTAGAAGTCAGGCAGACGAACCACAGTCCAACCCATACCATCCCTATCACCAAACCTACCCAAAAACCCTACCTGTTATTGCCAGAACTTCAACATGACAGGAGCTTGTGTGTGAGTTCCAGTGGCTGAGAGACAGTATTGCAGGCCACCTGTGTCATCAATACAAGGAATCCTTCTTCAGGAGCTTGTGTGTGAGTTCCAGTGGCTGAGAGACAGTATTGCAGGCCACCTGAGTCATCAATCCAAGGAATCCTTCTTCATGAGCTTTGTTGGGCTCCAGTGCAGTTCCTTTGTCCTCATATGTGAGACCATCAGTGGTTACCAGATCAACCAGAGGAAAAGCAATCTATTGAGTCAGCCGGTTCAAATCACCATGGACTAAGGGGAGCAGTGACATACCAGATTGGATAAGTACATCTGAGATGACATACATGCTCTCTTTCCATGGCTACCTATAATTCACAGTGATGAATCATGTACTTTTTTTTGAGAACTTACTCTGGCTGTTTCAACATCATTGCTGTGACGTTAAGTCCTGAACTCCTTTCACTGGAAACCATCTTGATTGTCTTGATATATATATATACATATATATATATATATATATTATATATATATATATATATATATATATATATATATATATATATATATATATATATATATATATATATATATATATATATATATATATATATATATATATATATATGTTGAAATTATTACAACCAATTCGAAATTTTCATGGCTGACTTGGGTGTCCCTGTTTCACCATTCTAGCTGTCTAGTTTTATGTTTGTGTGAATAATAAGTGTAATCTGTGTTAACATGGCTATGATAGTATACTATCATAACCTGGGTGCTATCTTTTTATAGTAGTGGGGGTGTCCAGCCAAGTGTGTCTAGGAATATTAGATATTCTGTAGTGCCAGAGCTTGAGCTGCCCTACTCCTGAAATAAGTTGGGCGTATATTGGCCACGGGATCTTACTTAGACCAATACGAGCCAACGCCTCAACATTATTATTTCAGACTGCTGTTGGTTCTTAAGGAGAAATCCTTAAACAGGCACGCGACACGAGCGGTATGTAACATGTGGGTGTAGAACAAGAATGTTATACAGACTCAGCCAGTTCCTTGTTATGCAAGTCATTGAATGTGGTCTGTCTATGTTACCGTGTGAAAGACTTAGCTGAAGACATTAGAACGCACACAGAAGGAAGCTATGTGAACCACTCTGGGATGCGCGAATGACACACCAGTTGTGTGTATGAGATGTGACATAGTCCTGGCTATGCCAACCATTGCTGATAGACAAAGTATACTGCAGGCTGGGTGCAGCCTAAAGTTTCAAGTGATACAGAACATATCCTACAGAGGGAATAGGACACTGTGAAGGGGGAGTAACTAGAGAGGGGCAGATCCTGAATGACACAAGCTTAAAAGACTGCGACGTTGAAGAGATTAGCCGAGGAGAAGAATGGGTAAAGGTACTGGAGGGCAGAGAAAAGCTACACAAATAGGTTATTATCTAGGGATGGGAGTGTAGGAAATGGGCGGCGGGACGTGCGAATGCAGAGGTTCGGCAGCTGATAGACAACTCTAGGCCTGTTGATGTGAGTATATCCACTAATGGGTCAGTAGCCGGTGGGCAGAACGAGAGGATGGGGTTTCACTGCAAAAGCATGGGGCAGAGGATTACTGAGGCGAGCTTGGTATACGACATTACAATATTAAGCATGAGAATGGAGGTTGAGGCGGTATTGCGGCGTTCAGATGCCCGTAGAAAATCTCGGTCACACGTTTTCATAGTATCGTATTCGCAAAGCTGAGGAAGGTGGATTCAGGTGTTTTTCGTGTGGAATGTGTAGCATCAATCCAGTGATCGCAGGTGAGAGCCGGGATGAGCACGCAGACAGGTGCCTGGACTGGTGCCATATTGGGATGGATTGCAGCTGCATAAGGCAGAGATGATCCCTTGCCTGTGGGAGGAGGTAACAAGTAAAATGGAAGATACTGAAAACCCCTACCTGGAGGAAATGATGTAATGGGAAGTGTCTGCGAGTTCTGGGCGCACTCTAGGATTAGACAAGTTGTTAACAGGATGGCAACGGGTGTCATTAGTATGGAGATTATTCGCCGGCTGTTGGCAAGGGAGACAAAGCTGATATAGACTTCTCCTGAAAGCTGTGATGTCGAATCTTTAGCGAGATGTACTTTAATGGCCGTATTTAGAATGAGGTTTGCCTGATGACAACAAGCTGTCCAGAATGCAAATTACTGTTCTGTTGTGCTATTATATGTCAGAAGGAGCTTGCAGTCTTCTTTTCCGTTCTATCCTATGCAATGATGCACACACATATGTTTACATTCTCAACCCAGCATGCTCTTCTGTCAATGACACGATCGTTTTGTATTAGGAATTCATTTATTAACTGCGGTTTCTTTTTTAGGCGTGGTGGGGGTGGGGGGTAGTAGTTTGTTGCTGATTACTGTTTTACATTTCTTGTGGAATGTTACTCATACACTTTAATTTCAATGCTTCCCTCAAATTATGAACATTATTTAGAAGCGTCGGGTACCAAGGCTCCTTGATTCCCCCCACCCTCTTCTTTTTAAAGAAAAATTGTAGGGTTGGGGTATAGACCACCCCACCACAACTAGACAAGGTATAGAAGGACTAAGTGCCCTCTCCCGGCCCAACCATATTTTAAAGTTCTGTTTTAAAGTATTTTCTCATAGTTTTCATATCATTAAAAACTTACTGTTACATATATTTGTCATTCAGCCCATTATTACTACTAATATTATATTTGTTATTATTATTACGCACTTAAACATAAGACTTAGTTCCCTTGAGGCTCCCTGCTCCAGACAATTTTTAATGGGGCTTAGCCGCCCAATAGTTTCTTTGTATCAGCGCCCCTGACATCTCTCTGTGTGTGTGTGTGTGTGTGTGTGTGTGTGTGTGTGTGTGTGCTTCAAAATGAATCAGTCGGCATTATTCTGGGGCGCACAAGAGACACCTTGTGTTCCAGTGTGATACCTTTCTTGACTTTCCGACCATGAACCCCAGCATCAGGATTTAAAGCGCTCACGCCTAATTGAAGATAGGCTCAGATCTGACGCACCCTTTACATCACATTCTCTATAGCAAAAGTGCAACAAACCTTAAAAGGAACAAATCATGGCTGGGTAGGGCGAAGGATGATATGAAGCACGTGAGCGTGGCGCTGTGACCTCTGTCACTAGCGTGAGGGAAAGTCCAAAACGATGTGCATAAGGAGATACTCCGTACCTCGCTTAGGCGCTAGCCCTTTAATGTTCTGGTTTTACGAAACCTCCTTGCAAGACTCCTGCTGCACGTCCTCGTCGTGTGCACCGGATAATGTCTCTAATGAGCATTAGCAGAGCTGTCAGTGGATCTTGGAGTTGGCGGCCCCTGAGGTGTTGAGTGCTTGTGGCTGTCATCAGCCCGCTCCCAAACGCATGGGTGAAAAAGTTTATCAAAACTCATTTGGAACATGAGTAAAATCTACTGCCAAATGTACCACTAAATGATAACTCTCGGTTAAAAGTGTGTGGAGTATGCACTGCTGAGACTCAACCCTTGACCAAGAGATTTACTTGCAGCTTAGACGAGTAACATCTGTGGGTGGCTTCCCGCAGTGAGATCCTACCTATGTACATCCTCTGTCAACCCTCAGCGTTGTCGTCACCGCGCTGAGGTACACCACGACAGCAACTGTCCATCGGCTGGCTAGGCCCTCATATCGGAGAAAGAAAGATCCTACAGAACACGACCAAGCTCAAAACCGACCATCATAAATCGTACTGATTGGGAAAAAGTCCAATAGTCCGAATCCAGAGTCCCCACTCACCTGAGTGTTGTTGCTGATATCTGGCCTGTGGATCGCAGCGACATTGTTAATGCCCTTTGAGAGATAGAACGATCGGGGGATTTTGGGAGAACTGTGTCCACATCATTGTTAACAATGCGAGAATTAAAAGTGAAGATCGACAACGCCATACATGAGAAGTCCACCTGACGCGAAAGAAGTCTTGTCAGCCTGTACAGGATTGGCTTTATTATTATTAACTGCGGGACGCTAAGCTATATTTTGAAGGGGAAATCTGAGCACCCATGGACGTGTCTGGAGTGCCGTAAAGATAACCGAACTCATAACTCGTATGATTATTGTGTAGCTTATATTATTAATTTTAAACCTAATTAAATAACTGAGAAAAGATGTCAAAATTTTGAGGATATTATATGTGTCAGTATACGTGCATCTTTGTGTGTGTATGTGTGTGTATGTGTGTGTGTGTGTGTGTGCATACGACTGTGAACGCGTGCGTGTGTAGGTGCATTTATGAATGTGTATGCTTGTGGGCAATTATAAACTATTCCTAATTTCGAAAGACTATTGTGTGTGTGTGTTTATTTGTGTGCGTGCGTAAGAGTGAAATCGCATGCGCGCGTACGAATGTATGTGTATGGAGACGCTGAGAAACCACGAGTCTTAGAGAAAGTGTCGTTACTGACAATCCAAGGGAAAAGTCCTTTAACAACAACTGTGTTGACATTTTTGTTTTAACTGTGAAATTACTGCAAGCATTGATGCGCATACTCGGATGTGCCATCGGTAATGATACAACAAATATTATCTAAACTACATACTTTTCGCTCCAAAAGTAACATGTTTTTTCTTTCTTGCCAGATTGTCCTGTGTCTGGTGATGTACATATTATTCAAACCAACCTCTAAAAAGACCCAAGCCGTGCGCACAGAGAAGGTGGTGGAGCTTTCGTGTGACATGACTCTCCCGGGCCTCGCTTCGTTCCTAGCCTACAACTTAGTGTTGGTCTGTGCCTGCGCCATGTTCGCCTTCAAGACAAGAAAGTTGCCAGATAATTTCAACGAGTCTCGATTTATCTCCATGACCGTCTATACAACTTTGGTTATATGGTTAGCGTTTATTCCCACCTACTTCACAGCCAGCAGGGAGATTATTCGAGGATTACTTCTGTCAGTAGCGTTACTACTCAACCACACGGTGGCTGTCTTGTTTCTGTTCTTGCCCAAGATTTATGCCATCAGGTATGTAGATCCTGAGTGTGTGGATATCCACAGGTTTCACACTGCAGAGACAACCCACACAGTATCCGGCTCCACCAATCGGGTGGGTGCTCTTAATAGTGCCACACCTCATCGAGGTTTTTGACAACTGGCAAGCGATAAACACCCTCCAGCGAAGGGCAAGCCACGGCCAGCTCCAGATTTATAAGGCCGTACAGCTCGAACGGGAATTCCCGTTCTTGTGCAAGAATTAAGTCCCTCTGCATCCACAGTTTTTATCGAGGAGATGTATACACAAATTAAACTACAGTTTCATTAATTTTCGACATATTTTTTAGAACTATACGTAATTTTTAAGGTAAAAAAGTGTGCCAATTAAATATAACAAAAAAGGCTCTTACAAACAAAAATGCTTTTGCTACAGTCAACATGAACATAAACATCAATAACGTTAAGATGTAAACTAAAAGTTGTTCCAGCAAAAGTAAAGAAATATCAGTGCGAACTCTTTGATTCTGAAAGGGTAATGCTGCATCAGAGGAGCGGAAAGGGATGGAAAGGGGGAGGGGTGTGACATTTGTACTTTGTAAAATTTAGCGCATTGAAATACTGCTATGAAACATACACATGTCATACATAACATAAATATAAATGATTGATGGTTATTATTATTAGACTACTACAACATACAATTATACTGTTACCTAATAATTAGTAAACAAGCACAATCAGTAGGAAATTGATATGTGCAATACTTTTTTCACCCAGAATAGTTTTCTTAACAGTACTTATAGCACTATTAAATATGTATCCTCAAGGTACAAACAGCACAAACAAATTTATCCAGTTTCATCTTGTTGGATGAAATCAATTCCTTGTCATTGCGAATTTTTTTGTAACAAATATGAAAGGGAAGTGGATAAACAACCAGAAGTTTCTGCAAGAGTTTAGAGCCAGTGTTCGCGAAGCAAAGCAAAACCCAGTTTACAAAAATGAACAGACCGTACAACTGCAAATATGCAAAAGAAGTCGGTGAGCAACCAGAAGTTTCCACAAGAGTTTACAGCCAGTGTTCACGAAGCAAAGCAAGAACCAGTTTACAAAAATTAACAAACATATAATTATACTGTTAGTCAACAATTAGTAAAGAGGCAAAGAGTGACTTGCTGTGAGAGGTTAGTTACTAAATTAAATATTATTTTCATCCACTTACCTAGAGCTCCGAAATATCTTGACACAATTTATCCACAGTGTGGTTGCACCATTTATGCACAGTCAATATGAAAGCAATAGTTTTCTTCAAACACAAGATAGTTTGCACCTGACAACTGTCGATATTCTCCAGATATGGCTTCTAAATTACCTGTTTGTATTATCCCTAAAAGTTAGATTTCTACATTTAAAGTAGAAAAGTAATAAACAGCCAGTTCCAAAAAATCCGAACTACTGACTAGAAACAGTGACACTGACACACACATCACAACACGACTGTCTCCCGTGAATTACAATAAAAATTGCTGTAATCTAACAGCTTGTATGTAAACTTTACAATATCCGCTTGTCGATTTGTAATACGAATACAATCAGAACACAGAAGTTTGTAAGCATATTATAATGTCACAAAATGCAACATGGAAACGCTTGCAGTAACCTATTTTCGAGGGGGACTCCTCGAAAATGTGCCGTGATTCAGTTGTACGGCCTTACTGGAGCTGGCCGTGGGCAAGCTAAACTGATAGCGCTGTCCGCCATGATGATAATAAACAGTATAGAAGGCCTACTGGGAAAACACTCAGATCCGCAAGAAGCAGGGCCATGTGGCAGGAACCCTTAATATGAAATGACACAGTCTACTGAACGACATCCGGGAAAGAAGCCAGAACTTCACCTACCGCTTGAGATAACTTTGGGGGCTAGAATATTCCACCAGACAAAGATGGACAACAGCAAAGACAAGATTAAACGTCATTGGAGAAAGAGAACCCAGACCTGATGATACAGAGTGCAGAGAGGACCATACGGAGAGGCAATGTACCGACCACAGTAGCAGTAGTCACGTCAAAGGGGAAGTGTAGTATGCGATACGAGGGAAGGTATCGCATATCTGGCAAAAGTATCTAGGGTGACGATTATACTTCAGTCACACACTTAACAGTTCCTTAGCAAATAATCACGACGTCTACTGGGTTCCCTACATAAGAATACTGACGTAGCACATGTACACACAGGCACCATCGTACCACCAGCACTGAATAACAAAGCTTGAACATCATTACTAAATATACCATTACAAGTCATCTGTGCTAGTTCACCGGGGTGCATAAAACGAAGTCGCAACACGATTCGCAGGCTACGAAGACAATGAAAGAATTGAAAACAACTACATTCCCCGACGACGTAGACAAGAAGATAGCGGAACTAAAAGACCTGCTGATCTCGATAAAAAGAGACATAGAAAACATGGAAGAGAGTGCAATATCACGATAGGGGGTTGGGTGAAGCCAAATGGCGAGCCCTGGACGTATAATGGAAAAAATCCAACAGTCAACGGGAGGAGACTACCTACCAATCAGATTATGAGATCAAAGCCCCAAACCTAGCCAGTGACTAGGACGTGGAGGTAACCGACAGCTCAGATCAAAGCAGCCCGATGAAACTAAAGATACCTTCTCCTAGCTACAATCACTGTGTAACAAGCAAGAGGACAAGATCTTAGAGAAAAGGCCTGCGTCGTCCTTATCAGGATAAGGTCCTTATCATGGCATCACTAAAGAAAGCAGCATCAAACAGTCCCTCACGCAGTAGATGAAAGAGAAGCGGACCCCTGAGAGCCCCTGCAAACACTGACAGCGAATTTGAAGAAAACACCAGTTGGAAGATGAGCCAAGTTAACCCCAACAATCAGGCGTACCAAAAAGAAACAAACAAAATTGAATCTCCTACTTGAGGTTTGAGGTTTGAGCAACATATCAGCATCATGGCACAGGGGTAGTGCCCATAAGTGTTCCGTTCTTTCTTCTAACTCAAGTCTGAATCCGAAGAAGCTCAGCACAGTGCACAGGCTCTGTAGCACATGCGAGAATCCTGAAATACTTTGGGTAGATTTTAAACTCCAAATGTTGCCTTATCAGCGCCGTTAGGCTACTCTTTTCTATTTCCAATTGCCGATGGATTTTTTTTACGTGTACAACAATGCACACGGACGTCCGATCTCACTACCCAGAGACCAGGAGGAATTACTAGAAGTCCTAGTCCGCGTGAAAAAAATCCCAGCCCATACAGGGGATTAAACCCGGAACCTTTAGCACTCGAGGCGGACACCAAGCCTCGAGACCATGCAGCCCCGATCCCACTTATAACATGTGAATACAGGTTGAACAGGGTCAACTTGATATTTTATCCAGGTTATGCCGGCGTGTTGGGAAAGGGAGCAGGCAAATAGAATGCCCGATTCATTTGGTGGTGAAATAATATGTGACAAGCAAGATATGGTGTAGGCCCTTTGGGAGCGAGTGAGCAGTGCTGAGGCACACATTTCTTTGTTATAATCTGAGGAGAAGGGCGCTGCCAGGGGATCTGTCCGACGCTTAACACTTAAGGGAAGGGCGAATCGGATTTACAATCAGACAGTTGCTGGTGCCATCAGAATTGGAACTTTTCGCTTTTTGCTGAAGATGGGAACGGAGCGCTTATGTGAGTTTCCGTAGTGCTGTGCTGTCGATTCTTAATGCAATATTCATCATTCAGTTGATAGAAAAAAAATTGATGTCCATGTACTAACTGGCATATTCGCTGTATCCTGTCAGGTGCTTAGTGCAGATTTTACGTCAGTATTTAATGAAGCATAACAAAGGAAGCCAGGCGAGTGAATTACATAAATCACATAGTCCTTTATTTCACAAAGGGAGTCTTAGAATAGTGACATGTTACGAGAACAGAGGTAACATTGTGTTTTTAGTATTATTTTCCTTGCAACAACACGAACAGTGTATTGCCTGTATCCGAGTATTTAAAGTGAAGGCGGCATTACATGAGCATCTTTAAGAAGCATACAGCCAACATGGGATCTTCAATGATTTCAAGGTACAGACAGTCCCATACCACATACATTCGTTGATCTGTGAAGTGCTAGTCTTAATATATTCTAGGCCACGATATATGAGATGGAATGGTTGGTTCCTTTCCTGGTCTAAACAGTTCTGGAAATTGTCTTGTATTTTTTTTTTTCTGGGCAACCTTAGTGCCTGACTAGTGGGGAAAACATGCCACTTCTTAACCAGTTACATACTTATATTACTTCACATGAATTAACTGTCACATATCACTCCTGTCACGTGCCTGATGTAAGGATTTCTCCTTCAGAACCAGCAGCACTCAAAAATAATTATGTTGAGTCGTTTGGCTCGTATTGGTCTAAGGGATTCCCCGTGGTCAATATACGCTCAACTTATTTCTGGAGTAGGGCAACTCAAGTATTGGCACTACAAAATATATCTGTATATGAATACAATATTCCTAGGCACACTTGGCTGGACACCCCCACTACTTACTAAAGAAAGCACCCAGGTTATGATAGTTCATTATCATAACCATGTTAACACATATAGTGACGATTCATATACACACAACTGCTAAACACTTAAAAAGGTGAAATAGAGACACCTAAGTCAGCCATGAAAATGAATGCATGTAATCAATATAACATATACATATAATAGTGAAGTAAATGCCAGGTTTCAGTGGAAGGATCCCAGAATATCATGTCCAGAGTATAAAGATACCCTAACAGCCAGAATGTCCTTGAGATAACACCTTGTCATCATTGGGAAACATGGGAGCTTTGAGGAATATAGCACATAAGGCATCAAACTGGACTTATCCTTTTTCCGTCTATGATGCTTCCCTCAGCTCCTGTCTTTGGTGACTCTGTCTCAACTGGATCAACTGGTAGAGGAGTACTTCACCAAAAAGGACACCGCACTGGATCAACACACAGCAAGTGGCTCCCACTAGTCCTTAGCAGCACTGTCCATGAGCTACACACATGTTCTGGCACTGTAGGAAGTTTGGGGTATATGGCACCTCAAACCGACATCAATCTCCACACTTGGTAGTTGGGTGATAAGTGGTAGGTAATGGGTTAATGGATGGATGGGTTATTGTTGGTGGGTTATGGTTGGTGGGTTATGGTTGGTGGGTGTTGGTTGGACTGTGAATCTTCTGCCAGCTCCTCACAAAGGGTTCATCCCAAGCATATGAAAAGTCCTAGACATTACAGATCGCCTTTTACAATTGAATTATACAGGCGTCGATTGACACGTCTGAATGCTAAGAAGTCGGCAAAGAGAATCGCGCAAATTACGCACTTCAGGCGTTGGTAAAAAGGAGTTCCTAGTATACATTGGCAAGGAGTAAATCGGTATCAACGAAACCTCAAATAACTCCTCTAATTTTTATCCCATAGATGCACATTTAAAAGTGGAGTTAAGTCAAAGCAACTAGAAAATGTAGACATAATAATTTTGTCCGATAAAGGCATATATCGATATAAGGGACTTTATATCTCTTCCTGGACGAGTCCAAGTTTGAATTTTGTGCCGCTTACAGGTAGGTCAAGTTACCAGTCTTACGGACTGATGTGTAATGGCTTATCATTCCACGACAGTACGCCCCCCCCCCCTCCCCCCAAGGGAAGAGCGTACTACGCGAATGAACAATGATCAGCCATCTACACATCTATGGACTCACTACTTTCAGCTTGCTCATCACCTTCAGTCTGTGAATTATCAGACAAGGGATGGCGGCTCAAGAAATCTGCTCTGAATCAAAGGGTTGACCAAACCAACCTCTCAGAGACAGATGAAATATATACAATAATGACAATCCATGTGAAAATAGAGAAACCTATGACCACTATACAACACTAATCAAAAAGGAATCTATACAGAATCAGTAGATGTCCCTGAGGACTCAAGACTCTGATGATTCCATCCATGTATTACTGATCCCTGCCAGTTACATGCAAAGATGTAGGTTCAGACCGAACCCCCCGATCGGGTTGGCTGAATAAACCCACACACCATCCTGGTACTCCTGTCATATTCAGGAAATATACCGGTGTGTCTCCTACATCAGTAGTCACACAGGAAGGTCGTCGAGGCATGTGGGATATAATCCCTCCCGTCTGATCCTTCGCGAGGTTCGGAAGGATAATCCTCCCCTCGTCACTATGTGCTCCAACAAACACGGGAAGGAACCATGGTGTGAATTGAAAATTCTTCACCTTCTGGTCCTCCTGGTGGTCTGGAGGTTTACTCCATTCCTCTTTAAAAAGAGGAGCTTGCACAGGGCATTGACGGAAAGGCTCAACAGGAACCAATGTCGTATCATACTCCATTAATGAAGTGCGCCCTGGCTTCTCTGTCAGGACAGAATCGTACTCTGACAAGAGTTGCTCTATGGCTCGTTTCCTGGAGACAGAGAGAGTTGGGTTAACCTCTACATCTTTTTAGGTCTCCCTGGGGTGAAGAGGATATTCCACAGCTGTGGCTTCTCCACCTTCCACCTCCATAGCTACAGAAAGTGTCAAGAGGGTCGGTGTGTCACTTACCTCTCTCTCGTTGTATTTCCGGAGGAGATTAATGTGATAGACCTTTGACTTACCTTTAATGTTGATCTTATAATGGATCCTGGATATCTTCTCTACCACCGTATAAGGGCCTCCCCAAGCTAACTCTAACTTAGACTTCCCTGATGGTAGCAGCAAAAGAACCCTATCTCCAACCTCAAGACATCGTTCCTTCGTCTTCCGGTTGAAATGTGCAGCGTACCTCTTACGTGCACGAATCAAGTTCTCTTTAGCCAGGTCCCACCCTAGCTTTAACCTTTCCTTGAGTTCCTGCACATACTGTGATATGGTTTTCAAGGAATCATCTGCCCCTTCGTCTGTCCATGTCTTCCTGAGAATAGCCAAGGGTCCAGAAATGTGTCTTCCGAACACCAAGGTCGCAGGTGGAAATCCAGTAGAGGCATTGGGTACTTCCCGGTAGGCGAATAGTGCTGCAGACAGATACTCGTCCCACCTCTCTGGCTTTTCCTGGGTTAATCTTCTCAGAAGCGATACCAACGTTCCATTGAACCGCTCATTCTGGCCGTTCGCTTGGGGTCGGTATGGACTGGTACAAATGTGTTGAGACTTGATTATCTGAAACACCTCCTCCATTAGTTTCCCTCTAAACTGAGATCCATTGTCTGTCAGTATCTGCGAAGGGAATCCCACTCTTGTGAAAATGCTCATCAATGCCTCTGCCACCGTCTTACTGTCAATCTTCCGAAGTGCAATAGCCTCCTGATAACCTGAACAACAGTCTACCAAGGTCAATATGTAAGCATTCTTCTTCTTTGTGAGAGGAAGTGGTCCCACCAAATCCACCGCCACCCTTTCAAAAGGTGTGGAGGTGATAGGGGTTTCCCCCAGTCCGACTGGTGCATTCCTGCCTTTGGGAGCTACCTTCGGGCACTCCGGACAGGATTTGACATAACGCATGATATCTGCTGACATACCTGGCCAAAAGTAATGACAGGCAATGCGTTGTGTCGTTGCATGAATTCCCATATGGGCACTATAGGCTATAGTGTGCCCCATCTGGAGAATCTGCTGTCTGTATGTTTTGGGTACTACAAGCTGACTGTGTTCTGTATACTTGTCACTTGCCCATCTGTAAAGTAACTTACCTTTCATGAAGAATTCTTTCTTCAAAGGGGGATTGTGACTTGCAGTTAACTTTTTAAAACATGCCTTAAGGGTTGGGTCACTACTTTGGGCCACCTTAATTTCCTCAGGAAGAGGATTTACATGAGGAGATTCCTCTGAGGCACTCTTATGCTGTGCTCGGGTGGTTACCGTAGCAAGATGCTCTGAAGGTTTCTTCGGCTCTGCTAAAAATACATAAGTAGCGCCAAGAATTAAATCAAAGGTACAGTGTTCAAGCACTGCAGCCTCAATTACCCCCGAGACATACTTTGAACGGACCCTAATCTTAGCAATCGGCAAGTTTAAAGGTTTAGCATCCAATGTGGCACATTGGAGCTCTATGAATCTGCCAGTATACTGGTCAGGTTTTACAAACTCTGGCCTCACCACACAGCCGTATGACAAACCACTATCATACAGACAATTTAAAGAATATCCGTTAGCCCAGACCCTCTCTACCACAGGTGGCCTATTGGAACCATTGTACAACTGTTCCTGGGTAGAAGGTACTACAGTAGACAACAAAGCTGATACTTGTAAATTCCCTGACTGTTTGGATTTACATTCCTTAGTCCAGTGGTTATTATTCTTACAAATATGGCAGTAAGGCTTTTTAGGCCCATTAAAGGGTTGTCTATGTTGTGTTCCCTGAACTTTTGAGGGGTTCTGGGGTTGTGCTTGGGATGAATTCTTTTTATGGGATTCATTTGGATGGGTTTTATGACCATTACCATTATTCTTCCCTTGGCCCTGGGCCTTGGGTTTCCCACTTATACACACCTCTTTATGTGCCATCTCATACCTCTCAGCAAACATCAACATCTCACTCAGTCTGTCCGCACCATTCTCCGTCAGGAAGGTTTGCATAGGGCGAGGTAATGTCTCTCGGAGTTGTTCCGTTAGGATCATCTCCTGTAAATCTTCAAAAGAAGAGGAGTATCCAGACATTTCCCTCCACCTGGTCAAATATCCCTGAAGGCGACTGGCGAACTGGGGATAGTTCTCCCCTGTCATCTTTCTCTCATTTCTGAACTTCTGTCTGTATGTCGCAGCATTAAGTTCGAAACGTTTCAGCAAAGCCTGACACAATGCATCATAATCAGTCTCAGTACCGGTGGGCATCCGTTGATAAATCTCGTATGCCTCACCCCTCAAACCTTGAGCCAACTTCAGCGTGTACATATTCCTTTCCAAATTGTACAAAGATGCCAATTTGCCAAATCGGTCTAGGTACTGTTCAATATTTTCAGCCTTCGGGTCGAAGACTGGCATAGGAAAGTTCATCGCTTGAGCTGAGCTACTGTGCGTTGATGCACCATCAATCTCAGGTGTTGGAGATCTGGGTCTATTACCCTCTCTCTGTGCCTGAAGTTCCAATTCTCTTAACCTCACCTCCTGTTCCAATCTCATTCTTTCTGACTCCAGTCCCTTTCTCACTCAGATCTCTGAGTCTTTCAGTTTCTTGAATCCTCTCAGATTCTATTCGAGTCTTTCTGCTTTCCTCTCAGATTCAATTCTGAGTCTCTCTGCCTCACGGGCTTCCATCCTCATCTCACGTTCCGTGGTTTTAATCCACTCGGTCATTTCTTTACCCTCCAATCCCATCTGGACAGCCATGTCCTTCAATTCCTGTATGGAAATTTTTGACTGCGACATGCTGTCTTGTCAATCTAACAGTCCACAACAAAATATATTGTCACCAACAATGTAAATATAATCAACAATAGATTAAATTATCACCACCAACCAAGGTTGTACCTAACCCAATGTACTTAGACACCACAAAACACCACAATGATTACAAATCACTCCTAGGAGTACATTCTAAGAACTGACCCAGAATGGTCACAACTATGTTAACAAAAAAACAAACACTGAACAACTCCTGACCAAGATCACCAGCAACTTTAAATATTGAACAGTGTATACAAACAATCCCACGACGAGACCACAGATTTTTGGGGATATGTTGTTCTGTCACATATCACTCCTGTCACGTGCCTGATGTAAGGATTTCTCCTTCAGAACCAACAGCACTCAGAAATAATTATGTTGAGTCGTTTGGCTCGTATTGGTCTAAGGGATTCCCCGTGGCCAATATACGCTCAACTTATTTCTGGAGTAGGGCAACTCAAGTATTGGCACTACAAAATATATCTGTATATGAATACAATATTCCTAGGCACACTTGGCTGGACACCCCCACTACTTACTAAAGAAAGCCCCCAGGTTATGATAAGTTCATTATCATAACCATGTTAACACATATAGTGAAGATTCATACACACACAAATGCTAAACACTTAAAAAGGTGAAATAGAGAAACCTAAGTCAGCCATGAAAATGAATGCATGTAATCATATAACATATACATATAGAAAATAGTGAAGTAGATGCCAGATCACAACTAAGGATCCCAGAATATAATGTCCAGAGTATAAAGATACCCTAACAGCCAGAAGGTCCTTGAGATAACACCTTGTCATCATTGGGAAACATGGGAGCTTTGGGGAATATAGCACATAAGGCATCAAACTGGACTTATCCTTTTTCCGTCTATGATGCTTCCCTCAGCTCCTGATGATTCGACTGTCTTTGGTGACTCTGTCTCAACTGGATCAACTGGTAGAGGAGTACTTCACCAAAAAGGACACCGCACTGGATCAACACAAATGGCTCCCACTAGTCCTTAGCAGCACTGTCCATGAGCTACACACATGTTCTGGCACTGTAGGAAGTTTGGGGTATATGGCACCTCAAACCGACATCAATCTCCACACTTGGTAGTTGGATGATAAGTGGTAGGTAATAGGTTAATGGATCGATGGGTTATGGTTGGTGGGTTATGGTTGGTGGGTTATGGTTGGTGGGTGTTGGTTGGACTGTGAATCTTCTGCCAGCTCCTCACAAAGGGTTCATCCCAAGCATATGAAAAGTCCTAGACATTACAGATCGCCTTTTACAATTGAATTATACAGGCGTCGATTGACACGTCTGAATGCTAAGAAGCCGGCAAAGAGAATCGCGCAAATTACGCTCTTCAGGCGTTGGTAAAAAGGAGTTCCTAGTATACATGGGCAAGGAGTAAATCGGTTTCCACGAAACCTCAAATAAATCCTCTAATTTTTATCCCATAGATGCACATTTAAAAGTGGAGTTAAGTCAAAGCAACTAGAAAATGTAGACATAATAATTTTGTCCGATAAAGGCATATATCGATATAAGGGACTGTCGCATGACAGAATCCACACATCTGCCGCAGTAGGAAGGTCCACAGGCTGAACAGCCCCAAAATCGTCATCGTAACTATGATTTAGTATGGGCCGACCATAGTTATATAGTTCGTTTGTTGTGGGGGAGTCCTGATAGTAAAAATCCCTATAAATCACTATGATATTGACTCTTTTAGGCTTTTAGTGTCGAATTACACGTTAGGACACATTTTCTACGCCTATTCTAAATAAATTGTCTGACCACTGCACTGCATTCGTGAGCGGGATTCGTACGCTAACTGCTGTAGTTAGGGAACGTGTTTGTATGCGTCACTTCTCTATGGTCCGGTCTGTGAGGCAGTCGCTTTCCTTGTGTCTCGCCAATTGACCGTTAAAAAGACAAGATTCTTTATTCTCTTTTCATTTATCATGGGTGAGTTTTCATAGGGGCTTTTTAATTGAATATTTGTGCTCAAAGTGTTTGTGATGTGGGTAAGTAAGGTCAGCAGATTGATAATGCGAATCTGTTTGCCTACGATTCTTGCGATGGAAGACGGCGAAGGGAGCTCCGGATTGGAATGCACTTTCGGCTGACATTTCTCGGAGAATTTCTTGAAATGGCCTTCTAAACCTCTTCGGATCAATTAATCCACATATCTGGAGTGGGTTTGTGGTATTGATAACTTTGTATGATTAGTTATTTGCTGTTATTCGGTATCAGAACTTGGTAAGTCGCTGAACCCTTGTGAATGACAAGAAGCTTCTGGAGCGGGCATGACGTCATATCCGCTGTTGCTTGGAGACTTCGTAACCACAACAAGCTTAGACTGTCGTACTATTTTCGGAGAATATTTCAGTCGATCTTGGTTTTGACTTCATCGCCTATCCCTTATCTTCCCTATTAGTGGAAAGGGTATGTTAGAAGGGAGGGTAAATAATGGAGATCTGTCTAACCTTCGCTACAGAACTGAATCCAGGAACTATTCGAGTTAATGATCTAGTGCTCACTCTAGGAAACTAAATGGATTCCAAGATAGAGGTAACCAACCTTCATGGTTTGGTATAACCTCGAGTATATCTGAGCATTGGGAGGGAGTAAGGACTTTGATTAACTAGGTGCGTTGGGTACGGTTCACTCATGGCTGTTGCTTTGCGTTTTTCAGGATTTCTGAAGATCCAACAAGTGTCCGTGTTTGGTAGAGTGGTTCCATCTGCCACCACCCAATAAGCAATTGACGTGTGGTGAATTGCTGTGCTGAATGTGTGGACGATACTTGAGTCGACTTCTTCCGATTTCGAGTTGATTGTCCTTGATCAATGCCAGAGGCTGCTTCGTTCCTGTGAAGTCGTGCTGTGAAGTACGACAGTGTGAAACTCCATTTCCGCATCTTGAGAGGCTGCTTCATTCCTGTGAAGTCGTGCTGTGAAGTACGGCAGTGTGAAGATTCATTTCGGCATCCTGAGAAGCTGCTTCGTTCCTGTGAAGACGTGCAGTTAAATACGGCGGTGTGAAACTCCATTCCGGCATCCTGAGGAGCTGCGAGATCTAATCGGATAAGTTGAAGTGAGTGACATAAGATGGCTCGACTCCAAATGGGCCTTAGTAATCAGTTCTCCCCCTCCGCCATGATGATCCAGGAAGTTGATGTGTCTATGTAGAAAAACTCTTTCTCTTGTGTTAGATTTTCAAAGATTTGAACTTTCCTTTTGAACTCATCACACTATTTTTCGTCAACTTTGTTATGGTGAAGTTGATACATTAAGGTTATAGTTCATCAGTCTTCTAGTTAGTAGAAAAGTTTCGTTTTATTGAAATTCATTGTCTTATTCAGAAAGGCAGTGTTGTCTTGTCAAATTCGCTGTTGATTACTTGTTCGACTGGGTTTACATTATCCCAGTCTGGGGGCATAAAAGTGGCGGGGACGTCTGGCCGAGAGGTACCCAAGTGTTCATAATAACCCTGTGGAGTCAGAGCTCGTGTCACCTCATCCCTG